>OU963920.1:0-310146 GCA_902850365.2 Chilo suppressalis
GCCTATTTTTATTTACCCGGCTGCGCAATGCAAGAGCGCGAAGCGCGACGCGCAGACAGGGTTATGTGTTTAACAGTCTATATATGTGTGTTTGTTCCTTTGTGGCACACTAGAGACCAAACGCCTGGACCGATTTTGATGATTCATACATCAATCGATTCGTCTCAATCATGGGAGTGCTACTAAAGATATAATAGTAATCAAACTTCAATATGAGCACGTATGTGACGAAGTAAAAAAAATAAGTTGACAAAATATATCGAGTGGGGTATCACTGTCTAGATAATCAAAAATCATATTTAGGTTCCTAACACCATTTTTCATTTAATATGATTGTTTAGGATCTACAACGCTTTAAAGTTGTATATTAATCACTTACGCTTTTAATTTCAATCTTACGTTTGTATGGATCTTTGTTACTTTTTCACCTAAAAAATACTGAATGGATTTTAATGAAACTCAACAGTAATATAGCTCATATATGATAATTACATATATATATATAATAATTTATGTTGTTATTGAGTGAATTGACCAATATAAAACAATAAGTGTCACATAAGACGGAAAAAAATCTCCCATCTGCGAGCCATTTTGGCCTGCACTGCAAAAACAATAAAAGTTACATGAATGTAATGTAGAGTGAAAATGTATCTCTTGAATAGTTCTAAAAAAAGTTCTTGACACCATATATCTATTTTTAATGTGTAAGTCATTACCGCTAAAATAGTGAATCAAAACAAAATATTATTTGATATCTATTTCCAAAATGCACATTTTGTATTAACAAATCATTTTTTATCGAAACAAATACTTTTATCGCTTTTGATATTTAAAGACGATAAACTTTGCTATTTATACTATGTCATTTCGACAAATATTTAAAAAGTTACAACGATGACAAAGTGATAGCGCGGTGTACTATGTAAAAGAAAAAAAAATGGGCTATTCGCAGTATCTGATCCTATACGAAGCACTAACAATAAAACTGTGATACAGTTCCTTCTTATTAAATGATGAAAAATATATTATCATAATAGGTATTTATGATTATAATTTTTATTATTTTTAAAGCATGTAACTGCTTGATGTTTAAATCTAAAGAAAATATAACTGCCTGGTCCGCGTAAAAAAAAAAAAAAAAAACTTCTAGTTATATTTTCTTTAGATTTAAACATCAAGCAGTTACATGCTTTAAAAATAATAAAAATTATAACTATAATTGCTATTTCTTCTTTCAAATGTTTAATACTTGTAAAAGTATTCATTTGACATTGTGGGTTTACCTATAATGCGAAGAGATGGCGCTGCCTTGCAGCTTAAGAATAGCTAGAAATAATTTCGACGCGGTCCGTGAGGGCCGCGGTAGCATAATTGGTCAGTGCATTCGCCCGGATTGCGAAGGGTGCGGGTTCGAGTCCCGTCTGAACCATTCGTGAACCTTTCCGCCCCAACGGCCATCAGTTCTCCTCGCTAAGTGTCCCGCCCACTGCCACTTCAGCTGAGCAATCCTTCGAGCGATGTCGTTTACTTTAGTTCTTTCAGATGGAATATTCGTTGGACATAATTTCTATTTCCGCTCACAGTATGACCCCACCTTTGTCCGGTTCATCCATCATCCCCCGGCCTTCCATTAAGACGGCTATTTGAGCCTTCGTTCAGTTTCGCTCGCACATCATATAACATACTAAATGTGTATATATGTGTGACATTTTGTTATCTCGATCAACTCATAAATCATTATATTTACCAATATCTCTCGTGTTGACTGGCGATGGGACAGACAAAAAGAAATTTGGCTAATGCATAAATATAATTATCATGGCGCGATTACACTCATACATATAAAACAAATTAATAAGGACATCAAATTGATTTTCTTAATTTATTCAGGGCATTTATTTAGACAGTGCTGGGCCTATTTTTATTTACCCGGCTGCGCAATGCAAGAGCGCGAAGCGCGACGCGCAGACAGGGTTATGTGTTTAACAGTCTATATATGTGTGTTTGTTCCTTTGTGGCACACTAGAGACCAAACGCCTGGACCGATTTTGATGATTCATACATCAATCGATTCGTCTCAATCATGGGAGTGCTACTAAAGATATAATAGTAATCAAACTTCAATATGGGCAAAATTAGGCGCCATATTGTGACGAAGTAAAAAAAATAAGTTGACAAAATATATCGAGTGGGGTATCACTGTCTAGATAATCAAAAATCATATTTAGGTTCCTAACACCATTTTTCATTTAATATGATTGTTTAGGATCTACAACGCTTTAAAGTTGTATATTAATCACTTACGCTTTTAATTTCAATCTTACGTTTGTATGGATCTTTGTTACTTTTTCACCTAAAAAATACTGAATGGATTTTAATGAAACTCAACAGTAATATAGCTCATATATGATAATTACATATATATATATAATAATTTATGTTGTTATTGAGTGAATTGACCAATATAAAACAATAAGTGTCACATAAGACGGAAAAAAATCTCCCATCTGCGAGCCATTTTGGCCTGCACTGCAAAAACAATAAAAGTTACATGAATGTAATGTAGAGTGAAAATGTATCTCTTGAATAGTTCTAAAAAAAGTTCTTGACACCATATATCTATTTTTAATGTGTAAGTCATTACCGCTAAAATAGTGAATCAAAACAAAATATTATTTGATATCTATTTCCAAAATGCACATTTTGTATTAACAAATCATTTTTTATCGAAACAAATACTTTTATCGCTTTTGATATTTAAAGACGATAAACTTTGCTATTTATACTATGTCATTTCGACAAATATTTAAAAAGTTACAAAGATGACAAAGTGATAGCGCGGTGTACTATGTAAAAGAAAAAAAAATGGGCTATTCGCAGTATCTGATCCTATACGAAGCACTAACAATAAAACTGTGATACAGTTCCTTCTTATTAAATGATGAAAAATATATTATCATAATAGGTATTTATGATTATAATTTTTATTATTTTTAAAGCATGTAACTGCTTGATGTTTAAATCTAAAGAAAATATAACTGCCTGGTCCGCGTCAAAAAAAAAAAAAAAAAAAATCTAGTTATATTTTCTTTAGATTTAAACATCAAGCAGTTACATGCTTTAAAAATAATAAAAATTATAACTATAATTGCTATTTCTTCTTTCAAATGTTTAATACTTGTAAAAGTATTCATTTGACATTGTGGGTTTACCTATAATGCGAAGAGATGGCGCTGCCTTGCAGCTTAAGAATAGCTAGAAATAATTTCGACGCGGTCCGTGAGGGCCGCGGTAGCATAATTGGTCAGTGCATTCGCCCGGATTGCGAAGGGTGCGGGTTCGAGTCCCGTCTGCTGCCTGGTCCGCGTGAAATTTTTTCTATTTATGATTATTGAATTTTAATGAAAAACTCAGAATTTCACTGTTTTTCATTTTTTTAACGATATTACTTAATGTTACAAAAAAGGTTTACTTAATATAATGACAAATAACCCATTTTTCGCTAGTAAGTAAATACTTATTGGAATCCCTGTATTTATTAATCAGCTCGCGATAATATTGGTTTTGTAATAATTCTGCAAAATTCAAAGTAAATAATGTAGATTTTTATAGGTAAATCACCCCTTTCATCACCCTACGCCTATAAGTATTGTGATGTTGTAGCTAAGAACCAAGTTCCCATCTACTTCTATATGGAAATTCATTATATTCGATTTAGCTATAAGGGCACGGAAGCGCAACAAACAAACTCACTTTCGCATCTATAATATTATATTATACTTACTTAGTGATCCACCCGAGCATTGTCCGGGCGAAATTTATTTATCGGGATAAAATATAGCCAATGTCACTCGGACAAAATGTATTTAAATAAAGAAAAATGTTATAATAAATAATGTAGCTACCTTATGATGAATTAATATTTGAAACCGGTTCAGTAGTTTGACAGATTATTTGTTACAAACATACAAATCTTGCCTCTTTATAATATTAGTATAGATAGTTAGGATAAGATAAGTATTTAATTGATGAAAAAGATTTAAAAATAAAGTAAGTAATAGGTTTATTTGATTATATTTGTATAACTTACTTAGCATTTGTGCTTAACAGTGATACGTTATTCGGTATTTTTATAACAAAAAAAAATTGGAAAATAATTGCCATGATTGCACTACTGGGAGTACTCTTCATTCGAGCTTACACTACCAATAAAAAAGGGTCGAACACAAAGTCTTTGACCTGTTAAATGTGAACGCTTTAAAAGAAAACTACAAAGAGAACTATAAATTGATAATAAATGAGATTGCTATGGTGCTCTACTAAACGTTATGAAAATTTTATTATGCGCCTTTAGTTTAATCAAATATTATAAACTTTGCTTTGGTGATTGCATAATCATTTAATTTAGTGATCTAAGGCAGTTGCCACAAACGGGAATTACAGCTTTCTTCAACCTGCGACATAAACGTCATAAATTGGTATTGTATATAGGGTGATTAAAAACATTTGAAGTTAACTTCTAGCATCTACATATTGGGTTTCTGTGAATTATGTAGGTATATCAAATTATGAGACTAGGGACTGACACTGCATTTGTGTATATCACAATCTTAGACGTCCGGCATTGACATGACAATGCAGCCACTGCCAATTTTAAATAGTCGACGAATAAAAGTAAATGAATTTTATATTTACTGCCTAACTATTAAAAAAAACATAAACAAAAGATGACTTTTTGAGTAAGTTCTAGTTGTATGTAACGACTTGATTTAACTTCACACATTTTTGCGAAAATTGAGGCTCATCTGTAGCCTTGACCCCGCTGGTAAAGTCTCTATATGTCTTAATAAATCAATCTTTTTAGACCGACGCAAGGTACTTAATAATTCCCGCGATATTAATTCCCTTACTGAAGTTACAAGACTACGGTATATACCGTCTTAAAATACGAACTAACTAAAAAGTGTGAAATAAAAAAGGTAAATTTAAAAAATCAAAAAACCCGACTGCTTAATTATACTTCAAATAAAAACTGAAAAGAAAAAAACAAGTCCAGTAGTCTATAATTCTGTTAATAAGGAACAAAGCTACTTTAACAGTCGGGACCCACTGTTGAAAAATATTATTTATTCTTAAATATCTAATGGGTCCCGACTGTTAAAGTATCTTTGTTCCTTATTAACAGAATTATAGGCTACTGGACTTGTTTTTTTCTTTTCAGTTTTTATTTTATAGTAATCCGAGGATTTGGTCTTCTGTTACTCTGGGTGTTTATATATCACAACTACCCTTATCAGACCGAAGTTTGAAAGAGATAACATATAATAAATCTACTAACATATAAAAAAAGTGCGCGAAGTGCGTGTCGTGTCACAGTGTAGGGTTCCGCAGTTGCCTGTAGTTATCACAATATATTTGAGCAGGAGTCTTTTTTATTTTTTTATAGATAGGTCCGACAAATGACTCCACCCCACCTGATGTTAAGTGGAGGTGAAGTCCAGACGCGAAGATAGCTGATACAGCAGTTCTACCTGCCACACCAGCCATCCTCACCCTGCGGGCCTGCATGTTGCTTCTTCACGCCTCTTTTAAAGGATCCCAGGTTGTAAGAGGGAGGGAACACGTGAGCGGGCAGAGCATTCCATTTACGGATAGTACGACAAAGAAATGAGTCACCAAATGTATTTGTACGCGTTGGAATTGTAGCCACAGTTAGACGGTGACAACGTAAGCCCGCGCGCGTGGTCCTCTGAAGGAAAGGGGAAGGTGGAATAAGAGAGAATAACTCCTCAGAACACTCGCCGTGGTACAGACGATAGAACGCGCTTAGTGTCGCCACGTCACGGCGTAATTGAAGAGGCTCGAGGTGTTTAGTCACCTCTTCATCGCCTATGATGAGTATTGCGCGCCGCTGTAACCTATCCAAAGCATCGAGCAAGTACTTGGCGGAGCCATCCCAGAGGTGCGAGCAATATTCCACGCAAGACCGAACCTGCGTCTTATATAACAAGCACAGTTGCTCGGGCGTGAAAAAACGCCGCACCTTGTTCAGGACTCCGAGTTTGGCGTGAGGCTGTTTTTATCACACTTTCGATGTAATTTTTTGGATTTAAGTCACAGCGAATCTCCATACCGAGCATGGTGATACTGCTCTCTAGCTCTAGTATTGTGCCCTGAAGAGAAGGACATAAAAGGAATGGCGACGTTTTTGCCGTGAAAGCGCAGACCTGGGTTTTCTTAGCATTGAACTCAACCAAGTTCTTGGTACCCCATTCAGAAATGTGGTCCAAAGCCTGATTGAGTTCAATGACAAGATTCTCCCGTTTCTCCTTGGTTACCGCCTGCCCAGCCGCTGCTTGTCCGAGATACCCCGCATGCACTGTACTGTCGTCTGCATAGCAATGAATATTCCCAAGAGGAATTAGGTCATTGATATGCAGCAGAAAGAGAGTGGGGGATAGGACGGAGCCCTGGGGAACGCCGGCATTCACTGACATGAACCGCGAACTGCTACCATCCGTAAGGACACGAATTCTACGCTCATGCAGGAAGTCAGCTACCCAAGAACAGAACTGGGCCGGCAGACCGTATGCCGGAAGCTTGGAGAGAAGGCTTTTGTGCCAGACCCTGTCGAATGCCTTGGCAATGTCTAGGCTGATAGCCAACGACTCGCCCCTTGTCGATAGCCTCACCCCAGATATGAGTCAAGTACGCTAGAAGATCACCCGTCGATCGTTTCGGTCTAAAACCATATTGACGATCATTAATCAGGGAGTGATCCTCTAGGTAGCGGGTCAGATGGTTGTTAAGGACCTTTTCTAGGACTTTACATAATACTGAGGTGACTGCTATTGGCCGGTAGTTTGCCGGGTCTGAGCGATCCCCTTTTTTGGGTACCGGTTGCACGTTAGCATCTCTCAAGTCTCCGGCACACGCCCCAAAGAATACGAGCACTGGTACAAACGCGTGAGCACGGGAGACAACTCCGCTGCACATTTTTTCAATACTACTGCTGGGATGCCATCAGGTCCACTAGCTTTCCGGACGTCGAGTGATTGCAATTCGGCACGAACCTCACGCTGCCTGATTTTGATATCAGGCATCGTTGTGCCACAATGAGGTAATAATGGTGGCAGTGCATTGCAATCATCGATTCGGGAGTTAGCCGCAAAGAGTTTTGCCAGTAAATCGGCTTTCTCCTGCGGCTTATGAGCTAGTGTTCCGTCTGGACATCTCAGAGGTGGCAGCGAGGGCTGGCAGAAGTTCTTTTGCACGGCCTTGGCCAAACGCCAATAGCTACGGGAGCCCGTAGGATGCGTTATAAGTTCGTGACCAACACGTGCAACGCGCTGGGCATCCGCTCTGATGTATGCCTTCTTACAGGCCTTGGAAGCAATATTGTAGGCTGCTTTTAGTGAATCGACCCCGGGATCCTTAAGAGCGCGGCCTCTGATCCAAGTACGATATGCCGCTTGCTTACGCGAAGCAGCTTCAGCACAGTCGTGATTGAACCAGAGGTTACGTGTGCCCTTACTGATGAGATTGGAATGAGGAATATAGTATTCCATACCCATTACAATCTCCTCAGTAATAGCAACGGCGCTGGCCGATAGGTCCTTGTCACTGAAGCAGCGCTGCTTCCAAGGGACAGACGCAAAATAGTCACGCATACCGTCCCAATCTGCCGACCCATAGTGCCAGATCCGGCGTTTTACCACCGTTGGACGCGGAGGTTTGGCCTGTGGCGCTTTGGCAGATATCAGGCAATGATCTGAAGAGCCCAGGGGGGCTCCTACCACTACCTGATAGCCCTGTGGATGGATCGTGAGCAGAAGGTCCAGCAATGAAGGCGCTTGACTTGAAATATCTGGAATCCTGGTGGGCTGATCGACCAGTTGTTTCAAGTCATGCGTGAGAGCGAACGCGTGAGCAAAGATCCCTGCATGGTCAGTTTTCGAGGAACTTAACCACAAATTGTGGTGAGCATTAAAGTCCCCCAAAAACACCAATTCTGCATTGGGAAATTGCTCCTGCACGTCATCTGCTGCCCGACTAAGATGTTCGAAAAGTCGAGTTGTCTCAACATCACCACTGTGGGATCTGTAGAGGCACACGTAGACTCTGGCCTGGGGAGAAGGAGGGATCTTCCAAGCAGCGGAGACGGCGACAACAAACATCCGCCCGAACATACAGGCATACACCGGCTTTCGCTTTGAAGGACTCTTCAAGCACATAGCCGGGATAGTTAAGGTAGCCTGTGTCAGCAGGCGGAAGTATTTGTGTCTCCGTCAGGAACAACAATGCTGGCCGTGCTATCTCAAGGTGGTGGTGGACAGCATTGAGGTTAGAGTGGAGTCCGCGTATGTTGCAGAACTCGACCTCAAACAGCGTTGAAGGCGTGGGGCTGTGCACTGCTGTACGTCAAAACTTTGTTTTAAGAGCTGCCATTAAGGAAGTAAAAAAGAGACGTGAAACGTGTAGGTTTTTTCGCGACAAGACCGGGCAAATTAGGGAGGCATGTTTCCCCGAATGATTGCTTGCAGAGGATATACGCCGACCCGCCGGACGGAAGGGCCCCCGCACCCCCGGAAGTGGCCGCCGGGACCCCACGCCCCGGTCACCAACCGGCACGACGGTCCACCCCGAGATTATGCGTGACATGATGGGGCAGCCTCGTGAACTGGTTAGGAACGCTCGGGCCCCTGTACTGTGCCACGGGCGGCCAGCGGGACAGCCGTTTCTACGGGTCTCCCTGGCCGGCGGGTCGATGCAGTCCTCCCGGCATCGGTTCCACGGATGCCTAGCCCTGGACCGAATCCGTCGCGACAACCTCCACTCGAGCCCTGGTTGTACGCTGGCTGACCCCGAAACGCGCGAGAAGCACTTCACGGGTTTTTCACCATGCGCACGGTGGTAACAAACAAGGCGGCTGTTAGGCACCCTACCACCAGAGGAGCGGATGGAAGCTCCGATATCCCTTAGTCGCCTCTTACGACACCCACGGGAAGAGAAGGGGCGGTGAGTTGTATTCTTTCTCCGTCACCGCACGGATTTTATTTTCTATATCGGAAATTAGTTAAAAAAACATCCCCAGGTTACATGTAGGAGAGCTACCCTTAAAAAAAGTTGATATACATATCCATACAAAATTACAAATCTCTAGTGTTGCTTAACTTCAACGATCGCAGCCGAACGCGATAACAATCCACGCCATCGAGCTCTTCAGTCTTAAACTATATACATCCCAAATTTCATTTCAGTTCGTTCAGTAGTTTTTCCGTGATTTGGTAACAGACAGACAGACTTTGTCATTTCTAACATTAGTAGGATAAAGTAGGAAGATTCATTGGTTACCAGTTTCGGTTAATTTGCTCTGTCGTAGGGTGTACGGGACGTAAAAACAGGAGGCGCAGTTGACATCTTAACAGTCATCTGTCTTCGGCAAATAACGCGGGTTACACCGCAACCTTTGATTATAGCTATATATATACGCTTAGATACCGTATAAGCTGCACGGAAGCGGCGTAAAAAAAATATCTACTAAATATGGTAGATACGCTCGTCGATACACAACACAACAAACTATATAGACAATAGTAAAGGTATGATTAAACGAGGGATTGTATTAATTAAAATATACTAACGCCATCTAGAGAATTGCTACAAAAACCTAATAATTCAATTTGGTATGCTGTGACTGCGTTGCTTCTGCTTACTATTTAACCTAGCGCGTTTAATATTACTACCGGAACATGGAGCACCAGACAGAAGATTTTTGACCTGTTCACTATGCACAGAAAAGTATGACTTACAATGTATCAATGTTTCGGAGAAGTGGTTTTATGATACAATGAGCAAGGAGCATAAATTATCTTGGATTTGCCTAAAATGCTCATCAAAACAACCAACATACCGCAACATTAACACTCCAGTGCGACGACAAAAGGACGGTCCAAACATTGAAATTAATTCCCCATTTAATGAAAATGTCACAAAAATATATTGTTTCAAACTTTCATGGTCACTAACATTATAGCTACTAACGGGATTGTTACCATGTACCTTGTTTTTTATGAGTCTCCGATATTTGAGCGAGTATCGAGAGGGTATCGAGCGCAGTAAAAGACGACGTCAGAGGGTAGACCGATATGTCTGCCAATAACATCTACCCGCAATTACTTCAGTTACTCCGTGATCATGGCGCTTGCAACAGTGCCGAAATATCGGAGACTCATAAAAAACAAGGTACATGGTAACAATCCCGTTAGTAGCTATAATGTCACAAAAAGGCGTAAAACACACACTAATAGTTACGAAAATCGTGAAATTTCCTTTATTTTAGATGATACTATTTCAGGTGAAGATACAATACAGTATCAATCCACATTCAATACAGAAAATACACTGTTCACAGAAATTCTAGAGCTAAGAGCGCACTTAGAAAATCTCCTTCGTAAAAATGACAGCTTCAATGCGCATAAGCACATCAAGGAAATGTTTGGTCATAGACGGAAATCCAGAATAGAATAGAATAATCTTTATTTGCATTAAATAGGGTTGACAAAAGGTGTTTGCATATAAAGCATATGTTAAAAGCTAAGAATCTTAAACCTATTTAGCGATATTAATAGCATGCAAAAAAATCTAATATATTAAAACACAACAGTCATATTAAATTTACCTATCATTCATTTAATAACAAGTATTTTATCATTATAATTTAAATTCAAATTTATGTCAATATTAATTACAATTCTCAATGTCAGTTCAAAATAAAAGTATTTTATGTCAATTTAGTGTGATATACCTATAATAACAAAATTTTTCAGTATGACAATAAGATTATTATTCAATTCAATGTAAATATTAATTCGATTCCTGATGTCAATTAAAAAGTAAGTCAATGAATACTTAAATTAATATTTGTATACTTTTATTATAATTTGCAATGCCCTTGCAGGGCTCATGTTTGCGAGCTGTTATTAGATTTAAGAACTAAATCTAACCAATATGAAGCAATAAATATTATGACTTACGACTCAATGAAATATTAAATTTGCAATTGTTATTGTATCTTTTGTCGCTCCTTTTATATTTAGTTATATTTTACAAATTTTCTTTTATTATGACAGAATTAGTAATTCCGGACGCCAATATCTATGTTAAATAAATGCTAATAAACATAAAGAGCAAATGAGCGGTATTGACTCAGTTTACAACTCTGCGATGATGCGAAATTTTGCATGTACATACCTACTGAATAATGTAATGTAGATTTAGTATTTATTTTTTGTTATTATTTTATTGTGTATATATTGATTATTCAAGGTAGTAAAGATCTTTTTCTAGTTCAGGCTATGTATTTTTCAAAATTTGAATACTAAGCCAATCAAACAGAACAGAAGTCTCAGGGACTACCCATTAAGAATATGATATGAATGAATTAATTAATGTTTTTATTTATAAAATACGGTACATAGATTGAATATCATACATATAAAGAAAAGTTTACTAGAAAAAATGATGTGGTGTCGTGGGACACCAGGTAGGAACGAAGTTCCTTCGGCTAATGTAGAATCGACACAAATTGCAAACTCGCTTGTGTATGCGACTGTCGCGCCTGCGCACGTCTCATTTAACGGTTTTATTCCACGCACTTTTTTCCACGGATTTTTTCTTACGGTTTTACTATCACATTTTTTTCAGTTCGGTCGAGCAGCAAAATCCCTATCCCCTCCAAGCCTGCCGTAAGGAACTTCGTTCCAAAAAAAATCCACGCGGACCAGGCAGCGGACGGGACTCGAACCCGCACCCTTCGCAATCCGGGCGAATGCACTGACCATTATGCTACCACCTTTAGATTTAAACATCTAGCAGTAAAATGCTTAAAAATAAATAAAAACATAACTATCATACATATTTTTAGAAAACTTTTTTTTGCCGGTAAGTCTCATAGAAACATTATAATTTTAATTTAGATAAAAACAAAGTCAAATCAAAATCATTGCTATTAAACCTTTAATTTCGCTGAAATAATTAATTTCATAACAATATAAGTAAAATAAGAAATCATAATCAAACTTCATCAATATACGCAAGCGAATCCGCAGTTCTCACTTATTGTGTCAACATAATACATTTCTGGCGTGCAAAGGGTTGCCAGATGGTCGGGAATCGTTTGGATTCTCCCGACATTTTAATTATTCTGCAGACTGCAGACAAAATAACAGAATCTCTAAACCTAACATCATAGATGCACCATAAAAATAATAGCAGAAACGCACGAATCGGACGTCAAAAATAAGATTGTGATAAAAAAAGATTGGTATTTGGTCAATATCTTTTGAGATATAGAGGCAATTCGGAGAGCACTTCCCTGTGTAAATATGCTTGCTTCTTGCGGGCTCAATGTAGCGAGTTTTTTTATATATACAGTTATATAATATACTATATAGTAGCAGAGGGGATCTCAGAATACTTGCGTACGAAGACCAATTTCTCCCTGAGGGTCTCGCGGTTGGAGTCTCGCCACGACGTGAATTTTATTTCATTTGTGGTGAGAGAGCCGAATGAACGTTTGGCGACCTTTTTGAAAAAGGAGCTTTGGCCGAAAGGTGTGGTGTTCCGACGTTTTAAAGGCAGGCTACCTGACACCACTCCGAGCCACACGTCGCCGACTAAACGTGTTATTTAGAATTTGTAATTATTTTATATTTCATATCTATATTAGACTATAAGGTATATATTTCTTTGGGCCTACGATGCTTGAATACAAATAAATAAATAAATAAAAAAAATATATATGAGGAGCTCGATGGTGCTGGTGGTTAGCGCGTTCGGCTGCGATCGTTGAAGTTAAGCAACTTTCGCAGTGGTCGGTCATTGAATGGTTGACCAAAAATCTTCTATCTCGAATTCCTCCGTGCTTCGGAAGGCACGCTATTTTCACAATCTGAAATATTTTTGAATTTGTCATCCAACTTATTTTAAGTCCTCCCAAATTATCTCATTGCACAATCTATGACCATGATAGTGTAATGTTCGCTTTCTAATGCCAAAATTGCAATCTGTAACTCCAACATCACGTTATGTACAAAGTGTAAAATGGCTTCTGAAATCTCCTCCTGCTTGGATTCTTCGGTTTCTTCAATGTGTTCGAATTGGGATATACTTTTAGATATAAAGTCTCATATCTCCATTTGATATTCGTCGTCCCCTTTTATAAAAAAAATGGGTGCGTGTACTTATGTAGGCGCGTGAGAAGTTATCCTTCTTTGGCATCGTTTAAAATTAGTTTTTAATTGCATGCAAATAATTAATTACAATAAATTAATAAAAAGTCTGGAAAAGGACACAGTCAATAAAGTTCAGTTTTAATTTGAAAAAATAAATAAATAATCAAAATATTCAATTAAAATCGCTACTGAATATAATTTATTAGAACATATGTGATTTGCACTTGTATGAAACTCAAACACGTATTCCGAATATACAAACTAGAAACATGTGGATAAATATTATAAATATGAATATCTATAACTGTTACTTTATTACAAAAAATAAAGATGTGGTTTTTGGTTCTACTACACCAATGGTCAAGAGATGGCGCTGTAGTCTCCTGAATCGCGCTTTGGTTCCGTTGTTCCAGATTAATAAATACTTTTGATAGGCCTTCACAATGCAGTCGTTCGTACCCACTAAATAGAGATTCTATTTCTATTTTGTTGGTAGATTTTCTTAAAGTGCGGTAAACACAAAAGTAACGCATTAGCGTCGCTTTAGCGACCAACTTCATGCTGTTAAAATTTTGTGTTACAGTGATGCGCGCGCATCTTAAAATTTCACTCTCATCATTTTTTCATAACGCGCCTAAAGAAGTATAACTTCAAAAAATATCGTTTCACAGCAAAGAGAGGGAGCCGCCTTGTTAGTGACATGGCGAAGAAGGTTTTTGTATTCGACACTTCCAAATACAAAACATTCTTTAAGTTTCTTAGTTAAATATTTTATAACAATAATTTTAATGAACCTGAAAGAAGCAAGCATATTTATTTACATGAGAAGATCTCTCCACAATGCCTCAACATCTCAAAAAATCTATGGCAGATATTTGAACATTTACCAAAAGATATGGCAATTGATAAGATAATTGGTTTTTTATGTCGAAGTATCAAATTATTGTAAAAAAAACATATCATTTGTTATCGATTTCTGTGAGCAAGACTTACTGTAAAAATGTAGTAATTAGTTTGCTCAATTGTTTTAATACTCAAGAGAATACGATTCCTTCGTATGGCATGCCATTGATTTGATAAAAGCTCAACTACTAATACGATTAAATATTGACCAAAATTACTTGAATTTTAGAGAATTGCTCAACATAACAAAGAGGACCAAACTAGTTGATTCTATCAAATACTTGTGGCATAACGTAAAAAAATATATTTCATTTACCATTTTTCAGGTTGTTATTTTAAAAATTAACCTATAAAAATTTTATAGTCATCATCATCAGCCGATGGACGTCCGCAGCTGGACATAGGTCTCCTCAAGGGATTTCCATGCATAACGGTCTTGCATTTTCCTCATCCAGTGGGCCCCCCTGACTCGCTTGATGTCGTCAGTGCATCTGGTTAGAGGTCTACCGACACTTCGTTTCCCGTTCCAACGTTTTTACGCCTAATTCTGGGGATATTAAAATTATAAAATATATATAAAATTCTTCAGATATCTTGACTTTTCGATCTGGCAACCCTGTCACGCGTAGGGTACGCAGGCAATTCTTTTCATTTAGCTCGCGCCGCCTCAGCTAATCCGCGCCGAGCGGTCGCAATATTTCAGTGTTCACTTAAAAATGGCGGCGGTGCGCGCCCGTAATTTCCCGCGTGAATAATATGGCGCGTAGATTTACCGCCGAAACGGCGCTGCGTTTTGTTTACATTCGCTTAAATACAACGCATACTTTAAAATAAAATTGTTAAATATTATAAACGTAATTAAATTGGAGTTTGTAAAGACTCCTGTCGCGCTTTCGAGTTCCTAAATCTATTCCGATAACTCGAAGACGGCTGGAAGACCGGTACGGAAAATTATTTTGTTGTTTGTGAGGCATAAGGCTTCAGGTACATCTATTCCGTCATCGGCATAATACAGTATGCTCGGGCGATAATGTATGTATCCGGGTAGTCGTCATCGACGGCCGGAGACAGTAGGCTCGGGCGCGAATGTATGCGCCTTGTGGGCGGGGCAGGCGCGCCACAGTTATGTGTAACCAAATGCTCATAACTTGGCGATGGATAGGCGATGAGGAGGTGACTAAACACCTCGAACCTCTTCAATTACGCCGTAACGTGGCGTCATTAATCGCGTTCTAAGGTCTGGACCACGGCGAGTATTCTGAGGAGTCTCTTATCCCACCTTCCCTTTTCCTTCAGATGACCACGCGCGCTGGCCTACGTTGTCACCGTCTAACTGTGGCCACAATTCCAACGCGTACAAAGAAATTTGGTGACTCATTTCTTTGTCGTACTATCCGTAAATGAAATGCTCTGCCTGCTCACGTGTTCCTTTCCTCTTAAAACCTGGGATCCTTTAAAAGAGGCGTAAAGAAGCAACATGCAGGCCGGCAGGGTGAGGATGGCTGGTGTGGCAGGTACAACTGCTGTATCAGCTATCTTCGCGTCTGGACTACACCGTCACTTAAAATCAGGTTTCGAGTGAACTAGAACAAGAATTCTTTAATGTTTGTGGTTTTGTTTTAAAGAATTAATTATTATTATTTAAAAAAAAATAACTGCATCTTCTATTCTCAAAATTACAAAACAGATTTTTTTCCACAATTTTTTTACATATCGCACGTCACAAACAATAGGGTATTAAGCCAATTACGGAATTGAGCCGTCAGGTAGGGTTTTTAAAAACTAAACTTTTAATTATTACTTTATTTATTTAATTGTTAAAACCTAAAACTAAAAACCTTAAAAAATAAAATATAATAACTAAAATACATTATTAAAAGGAGTCTCCTTAGGCAAGGTTCCGAAGATACTGGCAGCGTTCCCCCTTTGGATAGCTAGACTAATTCTTTGTCCGAGTTAGCTGCCAGCTCTTCGGTCTCCTGTGATGTCGACTAATCTTTTCGCTATTTCTTTAAAAAGCCTTATAGCACTAGGACCCCACGGACCAAGGGTCTCGACACCGAATGGGACAAAATCATATTCGGAGCCTAGACCCCTGTATTTGCCTGCCTTAGCTTTTTCAGCTGCTTCACAAGCCGCACCAGCTCTGTTGTTGGTTCCATGTAGATGGGAAGGGGCCAGCGTGTCTGAACAGGTTGCATCCCATACCAGCACCCGACTCACCTTCCATGGAATCAAACTCATACCGTCTGGTCTCTTGCCATCGTCTCTTGCAATACCAGTTGGCTCAAGTAGACTAGAAAGTAAAATAATATTTAATATTTATCTCACTTTCATATCTTGACTTTATTTTACAATGCGGCGCTGAGTTTATAGCGACTCATAAAACAGTAAAAGATCTTACTACACTGTAAAGAAGTTACGACAATCCATATCGGGCAATATCCAAGAAGTTATGGGGCACCTAAAGAGTAGTATTTTTTTTTTTACTACAATATAACCAGCTCGTCATACGATATTGAAAGTGTGTCTTGTAAACTAAATAGGTGACATACATGGTTGATTTAAAAAGGAGCTTCTGTATTTTTTATTGAAGTTATACTTCTTTAGGCGCGTTATGAAAAAATGATGAGAGTGAAATTTTAAGATGCGCGCGCATCACTGTAACACAACATTTTAACAGCATGAAGTTGGTCGCTTTAGCGACCAACTTCATGCGTTACTTTTGTGTTTACCGCATGTTAAGAAAATCTACCAACAAAATAGAATTAGAATCTTTATTTAGTGGGTGCTAACGACTGCATTGTGAAGGCCTATCAAAAGTATTTATTAATCTGGAACAACGGAACCAAAGCGCGATTCAGGAGACTACAGCGCCATCTCTTGACCATTGGTGTAGTAGAACCAAAAACCACATCTTTATTTTTTGTAATAAAGTTACAGTTATAGGTATTCATATTTATAATATTTATCCACATGTTTCTAGTTTGTATATTCGAAATACGTGTTTGAGTTTCATACAAGTGCAAATCACATATGTTCTAATAAATTATATTCAGTAGCGATTTTAATTGAATATTTTGATTATTTATTTATTTTTTCAAATTAAAACTGAACTTTATTGACTGTGTCCTTTTCCAGACTTTTTATTAATTTATTGTAATTAATTATTTGCATGCAATTAAAAACTAATTTTAAACGATGCCAAAGAAGGATAACTTCTCACGCGCCTACATAAGTACACGCACCCATTTTTTTTGTTATAGGGGGCATACGAGCAGACGGCTCACCTGATGGTAAGTGATCACCGTCGTCCATGGACACTTGCAACACCAGAAGTATCACAAATGCGATGCCGGCCTTTAAGGAAGGAGTATGCTCTTTTTTTGAACGTTTTTGGGTCGTATTGGTCCGGAAACACTTCTGGCGACAATATATACCACAGTTTTGTCGGACGTGGTAAAAACAAATGACAAAAACGCACGGCTGTGGATAGCCCCGTATCAAGATGATGGGGATGAAATTTTTGCCGCTAAAAACCGACACGGAATGTCAAAGTCATTATTAAATATGTGACAATTCAAATCAATGTGCCTCAAATATGTGATCAAGCTAAACTGAGAGTCCTCAACATACTCGTTAGACACTTCCTTACTTAAGCGTAAAATAAAAATACCTGAGCAGGAGAACAACAGGAGTTTCGAGTAATTCATCATCATCATCGTCATCAGCCTATTAATGTCCCCACTGCTGGGGCACAGGCCTTCCCTATGGATGGAATAGGGAGATTGGGCCATGACCCACCACGCGGGCCCAGTGCGGATTGGTGGGTGCTAACGACTGCAAATGCAGCCGGGACCAACGGCTTAACGTACCTTCCGAAGCACGGAGGAGCTCGAGATAGTAAATTTTTGGTCACCCATCCAATGACCGACCACTGCGAAAGTTGCTTAACTTCAACGATCGCAGCCGAACGCGCTAGCCACCTGCGCCATCGAGCTCCTCCTCGAGTGATTAATTACCATAAAATGATTATAAAGAAAAGTTTAACTAGAAAAAATTCCACGCGGACCAGGCAGTGGACGGGACTCGAACCCGCACCCTTCGCAATCCGGGCGAATGCACTGACCAATTATACTACGACGGCCCTGATGGCCGCATCGAAATTTTCCTAGCCTTAAGCTGCAAGGCAACGCCATCTCTTCACATTGTAGGTAACCCACAAGGGTTCGAGTCCCGTCAGCTGCCTGGTCCGCGTGGTTTTTTTAGTAAAAACTAGTGTAAAACTTTTCTTTAGATTTAAACATCTAGCAGTTAAATGCTTAAAAACATAAATAAAATCATTATTTTAATTTTCAAATAAGATCCACATAGACTGGAACGGATAATAAAACTTAAGACTGACAAAATATGCAAAGATACTACGAAATTGTAAAATATTAAAGTTACTCGATTTCCGATACAACACCTTCAACGACAGATTTCAGCAAATGATGCCCCATTTAGTACATCTTTGTGAGTCTGCCCGACTACTTAAGCTTTATGAAAGTTCTTAAAATGTGTTTTTTTTATCCCATGATTGAGACAAATCGATGGACGTATGAATCATCAAAAGGCGATTGGTGCAGGCGTTTGATCTCTAAGAACATACATACGTACAGATCTGTCTTTCCCAGTGGGCACTTTGGGCAAGTGCCCAGGGCCCCGCGATCGCTAGGGAGCCCCCTCAGATCAAATACAAAGTCCCTAGTTCCTGTTAAATCACCAAACGGAAGTCATAGGGACCCCATTATCCTAATATGCCCAGGGCCTCCAATAGGTCAAAGACGGCACTGCATACATATATAAACTGTTAACCCTATCTGCGCGTCGCATTTCGCACTCTTACATTGTGCAGTCGGGTAAAAAGGTTCGAATACACTACGAATTTTCGTAGTAGTAGTCAATAATTCTGTTAGGCCGTATACAGAAAGAAAGCCGAAAGCCGATCGGCCTATCGGCGCCGATAAGCGCCGACACGCGCTGGTCCGAATAATAAATAATTTGTATTTGAATTATTATCCTTAGATTAAATCAATCTAAGTTATAATCTTTTTATAAATCTAATAACTTTATCTTTTATTAACTAAGCGCTAAAATTATTTGTTTCGTACTTACCGAATGGTGACAACAAGTCTTTCTTCTGGAAGGATTGGTTGTTTATGCCAATTGCCCCAATTTTTCATCAAACGGTTTTTCACTAAATCCAAAATGTAATAAAATGTTTCTTGAATCATTCTTGTATATGTATAAAATCTTTGTTCATCAAATTTAATTTTTTTTACAAATAAATGATGGTATTCTCCGAAACGTTTCCTTTCTCTATTTATAGGATGTATAGCGGTTTTTCGCATTTTTAAATAAACATTTTCTAACAAAACCAAATCATCGTCCGATGAGTCCGATATTTTGCTTAATCTGCTTTAATCGGCTTCCTTTATGTAGGAAGGATCGGCGCCGATCGGCTTTCGGCTTTCTTTCTGTATACGGCCTTAAGTAAGGAAAAACTCCTTTGACAGTTTTACTCATTAGATATTCTAGTCTAGAATGGATCTTTTTTTTTCAATATGAATTTATTTCATGGGTCCCGTCTGTTAAAGTCGCTTTGCACCTTACTTAGTTATACATTCAGTATAGTTATATTTTAATAATACGGGCTAACGTCCAATAGTTATTTATTATACAAGAGTGGAAAGTTCCTTTTTAACCGCGTGCTCGATTTGGATGACCGAGCAAGCGAAGGATTCTAAAGTTGAATCACGAGCGCAGCGAGTGATTCTAAATTAGAATCCTGAGCGTCAGCGAGGGAAACAAACGAGCACAAGATGAAAAATCTTTCCACTCGAGTGCAATACGTAACTTTTCATCCCACCTCAGCGAGGAAATGACAAAATGAAAAAGAAAACAATTTATAATGACAAAATATTTAAGCAATAAAACGTGAAAAACTAGAATGGCGCGAAGCACGCAAATAAAACAAAGAAACCAAGAAGGTTCCAAATTTAAATTTTTTCACAATTTAAAAAGTTCTAATCATAAATTTGGCACCATAGAGGTTACATTAAATAGGTTTAATGACGTTTTGAATTTACAATTATATTGAGTACTCATTATATGTGATGTTCTAAATTCAAATCTACTTTGCCGCTCAAGCGAATAAAATAGAATTTTCCAGCCAGATTTCGAAGCGCAAAATTACACTTTCCGAGGTGGTGGGATGAAAATGTAATTGCGCACTTAAGTAGGTTACGTTAAGTACGTTGCGACAGCTGTTTAACTCTGTACATTCCTTTTCCGTCGACTCGTTTTAAATCTAAGTGATTTCTAATTGGACAGAAATCTGTATTCATATCCGCTAACAAGTCCCGGGTCCCGCGGCCCGTGTCCCGGACTCCCGGGAGAGTAGGCGGGCGAGCTCAAACACCCAGACACTTGACCCGCTCAGCTGCAGAGCTGTAGTGATGTGCTAACGTCTGTGTACGCGGATTTTGTGTCCGTTTGAGAGAACTTAACGTTACACTCATTCATCTCTTACACTCTTCTTACTTCCATCCTTTATACCTTTTATTTATTTGTTTCGTTAGGTATTGTATGATATACTTTTACACAATACAATAGGGATGATGACTAATTTTTTTTCTTCGTTTATCAGGTAGATTATCAAAAAGTATTGGACACGTATTTTTTCTTTTTTCACATAATATAAATATTGCAGAGATATATTGATTTGAAAAGTCACATGACGTCACGTTTTGGTACAATTTCAACTTAAAAGTGACGTCACGAGCCCCTACTCTCAAACTTTGACACACTATAACATTGTCATTTTTTGGTTGATTGCCCAAAGAAAAAATACGTGTCCATTATTTTTTGATCATCTAACTGACGGACTGAATAGAATTTCGTTTACTGTACCCTGTCATCACCCCTATTACACTGTTTTTAGTACCAAGTTAATATCAGTAGATTATTAAAAAATTATCTATTTGGGTCTCCTACACGGCTGTTGTTGCTTTGATTTTTCATTTTAAAAAGATGAAAATTGATTTTTACAAAGTTAGCTTCTTACAAAGAGAGGAAAATGATGACAATTATTAACAAACCATCCGTGGTGTAAGTGGTTTGTATTTTCCCTCATCATTACCCTATTAGAGAACCTTGCACTTACTCCCTTTCATATACTTGTTCATTTTGTTTTGAAAATTGATTCTTGCTATTTTGGGACTTATCTTTGCACTTATTGTTAGTAAATTCGTTGATTGTCTATTGTTACATATTTGACATTATGTGATGGAAGTTGACCTCAACACATGTTTGCAAGTTTGATGTCAACTTTCAATTGGACGACACTGTATTAAATAAAACAGGGAGAAAAAAGCAGCCTTTGCTGAGTTTCTTGCCGGTTCTTCTCAGTACAAGGTCTCCCGCCGTAGATTTGCGAACCGATGGCGTAGCTTTTCGACATTCACAAGTGCTTATAACAGCTTACACTGAATAAACGATATTGAATTTTGTATTTTTTTGAATTAATATCCCCACTGCTGGGGCGCAGGCCTTCCCTGTTGATGAAATAGGGAGATCGGGACATGACCCAACACGCGGGCCCAGTGCGGATTGATGGGTGCTAACGACTGCAGATGCAGCCGGGACCAAGGGCTTAACGTGCCTTCCAAAGCACGGAGGAACTCGAGATAGAAGATTTTTGGTCACCCATCCAATGACCAACCACTGCGAAAGTTGCTTAAGTTCAACGATCATAGCTGAACGCTCTAACCACCTGTGCCATCGACCTCCTCCATGATTTTCATGTATTTTCGCTCTTAGCTATGATATAACGGTCTTCAAAAGGCGAGTATATCTTTGCCTTCAGAGGCATAAGACTCTTGGTGCTGCAAGAATCCATAGCGGAAGTGAACACTTACCATCAGGTGGACTGCCAGCTAATTTGTCGGCATAAACATAAAAAATAAGCCCGTGAGGCTTATAATAATATAAGCCAATTTTTTATATATTTTTATTTTTAAGCATTATACTGCTAGATGTTTAAATGTAAAGAATATTTAACTAGAAAAAAATCCACGCGTACCTTTCGCTATCCGGGCGAATGCACTGACCATTATGCTACCGCGGCCCTGACGGCCGTGTTGAATTTTCTCGAGTATTTCTTAGACTGCAAGGCAGCGCCATCTATTCGCATTGTTACTAAGAATTATTTAAGATTATATATTTATTTAAATTGAGCACAGCCGCTCAACAGCCACATTTTTCTTACACAAACTTTTCACATTCTTACACAAAAAATATACGAAAAAATATCCCAAATATACCATCGTGTAGCACAGCGCCCCATCACTAGTGTAGCAGACGGATATTAAGCTCGGTTTGGAGTCAAACACTCGGCCAGTGGCGGTGGCGGTACCTCGCGCCCCTCATTAAAAACTACCTTTGAGTTCAACCGCGAACTAAAAGCAATTATCAGCGGAAGCGAGCCGAGAGACATTTGAAAAATAGGTATTTGAAAAAAGTATTCCTGTCACGCATCCGTAAATAGCGTGCGATGGGGTCAACAGAAAACGTATAGAACAGTGTTTCCTAACCTTTCCAATACTGCTACCCCTGTAACCTATTAGGAAAACAGATTTTACCCCGACTTTAAAATGTTATCATCAGTCCAAGAAATTCCAATTTGGCCGCTACATCTTCGTCTCTAATAATGTCATCATCAGGAGAAAGTCTCGCCCCGATTCCCACACTCGGCACCCCGCGGGCTCGCTAGCAAGAAGGAGCGCATGCTCTATTTAGTAGTATTATTATATAGATATAGTATTTTCTTATTATTTAGATTTGACCAAATAATTAGGTTCTTTGTTACCCCCGAAGTATGGCTGATTTACCCCCCGAGGTGTAATTACCCCCAGGTTCGGAACCCAGGGTATAGAAGCTTCGAAATATGGCCTTAATGACGAATGTTAAAAGTTAGTTGGACTCAAATGGTTACAAATGATGGAATCCTGCGACGTGTTGGCGAGAAACGCGACTTTTGTTATACCATTAGAGTGAAGAAGGTTGAGGTGTCGCCGCACACGGGCCACCGACCACAACCACAAAACACCGCCACCGGCATATTTCTTGTAGTTTTCATACATTTTATATGAACTCGCCACATACGGTACGCCGGTGGCCGCCACACGCTACAAATCATCGTTGCTCGCTTCTTGTGGCCCACACCGGCCACTTAATGCGCCGATACAAAACGCCGCCACACGTCACTCGCGCGATTCCCCACCCCTCTCTCCCTTACCTTAGTCGGCCGCTGTCGCGCGCTTCAGCCACTTTAGTAGCCGATTCTAGCTTCTCGTGGCGGCGTTTGTGGCTGTGGCGTGTGGCCCGCGTGCGGCGACACTTAGAGTGAAGAAGGTTGCGTATCTAGGACATGTGATGAGACACGAAAGATACGCCCTCTCACAACTTATAATGATGGGCAAAGTTGGTAGGAAATGAAGCGTCGGTCGCAGGAAGAAGTCCTGGTTGAGGAACCTACGAGAATGGACTGGAATCTCGTGCGCCATGGATTTTTTTCATTTTTTTATTGCTTTTCTAAGTACACACATTGTTTATACATGAAAATATCTGCCAAACTATTATAATAGTTTGTCGGCAGAGTTCCCAGTTCCCAGTTATTCCATCTCGCTAAAGTTAAGGAGACGTATGCTGAGCTGACTGCCAACCTTCGCTGTTCGGAGAGGGACCAAAAGAAAAAGAAGAAAGGACAACAGTAGTTATAATGCTGAAAATTGCGTATAAAATTGCAAAATTCGAGATTTGGCTCTCGACGACTTCCCTCTGTCATAAATCAAATAATCTGTTGACATATTTCGCAATTAAGTTTATAGATAGTACAGAAGGTAATTTCATGTATGTATACTTCAATATTCATACCTACGCTCGGCGGCCACGCTAGGATTGTCAACTTTGGCTGTACACAAATAAAAGCTCATGTCAACTTATGAAAATGCTTAAATTAAATATATTTAATCATAATCATAATCTTTATTGCTTCATGTTGGTACATAAATGGTTTCTCAAATTTAAAATAAAGATTCACAACATAAGCCCTGCAAGGGCATTGCAAATTTTCTTAATTTCTTACGAACAATAGTAACACTTAATTGTAATACAAGTGATAATTATATTTATATATTATTTCAATATTTGTCCTGATTAAATAGATATAACATTAAAGAAATATTTGCATTTAATTATTTTTTATCATTAACATAAAATTGATATGCATTTATTTATATATATTTGGTGTTCTATCATAACTTGATAAACAATTATTTAAATATATATTGAAAACTGTACATTTTTTATTATTGTTATATTATTATTTTCAATATGAGTATACTCTCAATTATTTAATTTCATTATTAAGATATTCATCAATATTATAAAAACAGTTATTATTTAAGAAATCTTTTATTTTTTTACTGAATATTGTATGTTTTTCTTCGTCTTTAATAAAAGTAAAAGAAGTTTCACCCATAGAATAATAATATACTATGCTTTTTTGTTTTGTGTTTTTTAATGCTTATTCAATCTCCTCTCTAGACGTTTTTCGTGGTCATAAAAATTTGATTATTTTTTGCATTTCTCAAGCCTTTAAAGTTTCTTCGAAACACGAGTTATCGAACAAGCGCGTGTCGTGGCACGTGCAGTGTAAGGTTCCGTAGTTGCCTGTAGTTACCACAATATATTTGAGCAGGAGCCTTTTATTATTTATACTTATTTGAGCGTTGAATACTAGTAAAGGTATTCATTTGACATTGCGAGTTACCTACAATGCAAAGAAATTATTGTATGAGGGTGTTAGTGTCGCCGCAGACGGGCCACACGCCATAGCCACAAACGCCGCCACGAGAAGCTAGAAGCGGCTACTAAAGTGGCTGAAGCGCGCGACAGCGGCCGACTAAGGTAAGGGAGAGAGGGGTGGGGAATCGCGCGAGTGACGTGTGGCGGCGTTTTGTATCGGCGCATTAAGTGGCCGGTGCGGGCCACAAGAAGCGAGCAACGACGATTTGTAGCGTGTGGCGGCCACCGGGGTACCGTGTGTGGCGAGTCCATATAAAATGTATGAAAACTACAAGAAATATGCCGGTGGCGGCGTTTTGTGGTTGTGGTCGGTGGCCCGTGTGCGGCGACACTTAATGTTAAAAATATTACTTAATCCATTCTTTTTATTTTCTCAAAAGCAAGATATAAAAATCTGTCTTAGTTAAGTTATTTCTAACTATAGTTTAAATAATAAATAAATATTTCCAACACTCACATCAATTAGCTTAGCCCCAAAGTAAGCACTGTAAGGCTTGTCATAACACAAGGATAATAAGGTAACGGATAGAATACATTTACTGTACATACATAAATATATTTATACAGAAATACATATGAATAATCTATTACTGCAGGTCAAATGCTCGTTTTCATCACATAAACCTCTTCCCAACCTAGATTGGGGTTTTTTCCGGGTAAAATCCCATCTCTAGTCCCCACCGGGATTCGAATCCCGTAAACCCGAATATTGTCCCATTCGGTAATTTTCCCTGGGTTTTTTCCCTATTTTTCCCACATTGGGGTTTTTTTCCGGGTAAAATCCCATCTCTAGTCCCCACCGGGATTCAAACCCGGGACGACACCATGAAACCAGGCGTACAAACCACCCGGCCACGGAGGTTCTCTAGTCATTAATCTTATTCATAACGCAGTGAAATGAATGCCTCCCTCCCCTTCCCCTGTGTATAACGCGTTAATAACGCTCAAAGTTTATTGAGAACTAAGAATTTAATTAATTGAGTCGTGTGCAGCTTGTCCCCGCAGCCTGCGCCCGCCTCGGCACAAAATAAATAGTACAGAAGGTTTTTTTTTATTATCTTTTTTGTTTAGGCGCTTTTGTCCGATGACCATGACAGCTCCATCGAAACAAACTGACGAGTACCGAACTACTTAATTAAGAATTATAAAATTATGACATTAGAGTTCGTACTTGTGTAATTTACTCGCATCATTCCACTAAACTACACAAGTACAATGCGGCTTCTGATTCGGGGTTGCTCAGAACACTTTGAATAATCCCTATATCTAACTTATTTATTTGAATATCTATATATAAAACTCAAAGGTGACTGAATGACTGACATAGTGATCTATCAACGCACAGCCCAAACCACTGGACGGATCGGGCTGAAATTTGGCATGCAGGTAGATGTTATGACGTAGGCATCCGCTAAGAAAGGATTTTGATCAATTCTACCCCCAAGGCGATAAAATAGGGAATGAAAGTTTGTATGAAACTTTGTCAATTTTAAACCGATCGGGCTCAGACTTTGCATGCAGGTATAAGAAGAATCATAGATGAATGTCATTGTGTATAATACAAGTCTGAGAACAAAAACTGTAGTCTACACTTCAGCTCTACACCGAAGCGAAGCGAAGGCGGGCCGCTAGTTTTGATATAAATATGTTTCTTTGAACCTTTTGATTGAGAGGAATCCTCTCACATTCCATCAAAAGATGATGCACGTCCTCAATTTGTTGTCATATTTCGCAATTAGGTGTATAGTACAGAAGGTAATTTCATATATGTACTTCAATATTCATACCTACGCTCGGCGGCCACCTTAGGATTGTCAACTTTGGCTGTACACAAATAAAAGCTCATGTCAACTTATGAAAATGCTCATCCTTATGAATTAAGAATGTAGATTTATATAACACATGAAGGCAACAATTAGTGTGCACAGACCAAACATCTGAAGTGAAACTTCTTTTCTTAAATAACCTAACATTAGGCGGTGCATTAGGCATAGGGGAATGGAGCAGCGCACGCAGCACTCATATATATATGTTTATATTATATATTGTCGCGTGTGACGCTCGTGACGCTCGCAGCGTTTCAGCCTTCGTCGAGTTACCTTCCAACTTTCATGCTCGTCGAAAGAGCTGCGCACACATATATGTATGTTTATATATATATATGTATATATATATATATATATGCGTGCATCGATTAATCTTTTACATAGGACTTAATCCATTTAAACCCCGTCCGAAAAGAAGTTTCATTTAAAAAAAACGTGTTATAGTCTGTACGGAAAGAGAATGGGATTTAGATTGGAGGGCGCTGTAGTGCTTTTCTACCGTATTTGTAAGGTTTTAGACATGATAAAATACAAAAAACCGCAAGAAATCACAACAACAAACAAATCCGTATCAATACAAAACTTTGACGTTTTACAGATTGCTGGGTTTGATTGCCAAATAAAAATCTTAATGTTAGTTCCGTTTTTCACCACGCCCATTCTCTTTCCGCACCGACTCTAGTGGCATTTATACGTACCTAGTGGTTTGATTTGATGATGAGAATGAAACACATGCCCAAACAGGAAGTTTTATAACTCCATAAACGTATTGCATCGCCAATGTTTCTATGAAAATGGACATAAGAACAAACTAGCTTTTTCCATACGATGACGATTCGATTACGGAGCTATCAAAATTCGTGCTTGGGCCTCAGGCCGAATGGAAATATAAACCAATAATAACTACAGTATTTCAATTTCAGTATTAGTTAATAATATGACAATTAACCGTTTAGTTATAGTAATATAAGTTATTTACTGGTCCACAGGTTCAAAGTCGCTCAGCGCGCTATGGAAAGGGCTATGCTCGGCGTTTCTCTGAAGGATCGCATCAGAAATGAGGTAATCCGACAGAGAACCAGAGTCATCGACATAGCCCACCGGATTAGCAAGTTGAAGTGGCAGTGGGCTGGCCATATTTTCCGAAGAACCGATAACCGTTGGGGTAGACGAATTCTGGAGTGGAGACCGCGTCTAGGCAAACGTAGTGTAGGACGTCCTCCGGCACGGTACTGGATGCGAGTAGCCCAAGATCGATCTGAGTGGCGTGCAATTGGAGAGGCCTATGTCCAGCAGTGGACTAGGATAGGCTGTTGATGAAGTTATTTACGGGATTGTTACCATGTACCTTGTTTTTAGCAAGTTTCCGACATTTCGGCACTGTTACAAGCGCCGTGATCATGGGTGATTACGGGAGCCGTGATCATGGCGCTTGCGACAGAGCTAAAAACAAGGTACATGGTAACAATCCCGTAAATAACTTATATTATTATGTTAGTGACCATGAAAGTTTAAAACAAAATATAACAGTTTAGTGTTGAAATCAAAGAACCGTTCACACCACAGAACATTTATAGTGAAAAATTTTGTTACTCCATATTTGCCCAAAAAAATTAATGGAACTCGCACTGGTCCCAAGTGGTCCGAGCTATCGCCCGTGTCTATTACTGCCCGTTGCGTTCGTTGCTCATGCGCACTTTGTATGTAGATTACCTTCTGTACAATATATTTTGCAGCGTCGGCAGCACCTCGTAAATATAAAGGTTTACAGCCAACGATTTGGTTTGATGCGAACGAAATGTAGGGTTGGCAGACGCTACAGTTAGTAGAAGGATTTATACAAACAAACAGTGGAATCTATGTAATAGAGTCCCGTTTATACCGTTTGGGTACGGATCCCGAGAAAAGACGGTAGACTACTAGCTTGATTTAAATAAATAAATAAATAATCTATATATATAAAACTCAAAGATGACTGACTGACATAGTGATCTATACGCACAGCCCAAACCACTGGACGGATCGGGCTGAAATTTGGCATGCAGGTGAATGTTATGACGTAGGCATCCACTAAGAAAGGATTTTGATCAATTCTACCCCCAAGGGGATAAAATAGGGAATGAAAGTTTGTACGAACTTTGTCAATTTTAAACCGATCGGGCTGAGACTTTGCATGCAGGTATAAGAAGAATCATAGATGAATGTCATTGTGTATAATACAAGCCTGAGAACAAAAACTGTAGTCTACACTTCAGCTCTACACAAAAGCGAAGCGAGGGCGGGCCGCTAGTAATAAATAAATATTTCCAACACTCACACCAATTAGCCTAGCCACAAAGTAAGCACTATAAGGCTTGTGTTATGGGATACTAAGGTAACGGATAGAATACATATACTTTACATAAATAAGTATATTTTTATAGAAATACATATTAAACATCCATGACTGGAGTACAAATGCTCGTATTCATCACACAAACATCTGCCCCCACCGGGATTCGAACCCGGGACCTCTCGAGTAGGCGAAACCTTAAAAGAAGGCGTACAAACCACTCGGCCACGGAGGTCGTCAAATGAAACAATAACAAGTGCATTTTTCTAACTTTGGGTTATTGGTAGGCTTGCCAGATAACCGGAAAATCCGGGATTGTCCCGGAGTTTTGCGTGCGTGTCTCGTGTCCAGTAATTAGACCATATTGTTCATGCAAATCGAGCACATCGCTAATTGTTACCGACGCGAACGCATCTCTTTAGCCTAGCGCCGGAAACGGAGACATGTTAGTTAGTTTCCGATTAGACTCGGTCTGTCTCTCCGGTTCAGCGACGACGCTTAGAGCGAACGCTGTATTTTTCATTGTATCGAAGCGATAAAATTTAAGTGGTAAAAACGCGAAGCCGCGTGTCCATATTACTGTGGTTTAGTATATAGTTAACAGTGTATAAGTTACTGTGATGTCATAAAACTGAACAATTATATTGTGTGAAGCAAACACGTGTTTCTCTTCAACCACCGGTCGCCATCCCCATCCAGGCAAGGCCACCACCAACCAAAACGAACCCGCATAGCACGATATTCACGGCGGCACGACGGATCGAGTGAGTTACGCAAATAAAGCGAACGACCTCACCGGATTCGCAACACATATGTGTTCCAATCCAAAGACTAATGATATTTTCCAAAAATGCATATTGTATGTCCATTCGTATATTTAATAAGTTAGTCTCAAATATAAAAAAACTGAATTTAACCAAATATAGAACTGAATTATTTACATTTTTAATCAACAAAATGTACTATTCAATTAATGATTTTTTAAATGATAAAATACCCTAATATATATTTGGTTGACATTCGTGTGTATTTAATTTAATAGTATAAATTATGTAAATGATAAATATATGTAATTTTCTGACATTTTAATTCAATATCGATGCAATTTTTCCTGACTTTTTTAATTATGAATAGATTATAAGTACTTTTTTTTGTGACATTGCGTATATCTATTATCTTTAAATTAATTTTATTTATTTTGACGTCAGTGAACCTCATTAATTTAATTGTCTTTTATATTATGTAATATTTGCACGTTGACATTCAACAAAATATGCTGGAGACTAAAGAGCTAACAACTATTGTAACCATATTTTGGCAAGTAAATGATTATTATTATTACATATTGTCCCGGATTCCGATAATGTGCTAGTTACGTAACAAAATAAACGAATGACACCGCTGGCCGGTTTGAAGTTTTCATTCGGAGGGGTGATGCGGGGTTTGATTGGATGCTTTATTTTTTCAGGGGGGGGGGGGGGTGCAAACATCTGGCAAGCTGACCTACTGGCACTCTTCATTGCAGCAGAATTGAAATATGTCCAAAATATTTGTTCTATATCAATTCCTATCAAACTTAACCTATTTTTAATTAATAATATTAACGTGATGAAAGTTGACATCAACACATGTTTTTAGTTTTTGATGTCATCTTTTAATTGACGACACTGTATGAAACAATACAGGGAGAAAAAAATAGCCCTTGCTGAGTTTCTTGCCGGTTCTTCTCGGTACAAGGTCTCCCGCCGTAGATTTACGAACCGATGGCGTACTGTTTGACTATCATAAGAGCTTGTAACAGCCTAGACTGAATAAATGAGTTTCAGTTTTTTTTTTGAAACATCTAGATTTTGCACAGCTGAGAACCCTAGACAGGTCTACTATGAAATCCGAGCTCTTTACATTGATGGTTTATGGCATACCGATTTGAAAATATAAACGCTAGCCCTTTTATTAATAAACAAAGAATAAGCTTGGATTAGTTATTCCATATTTTGTCTCCGTTCATTAAATGGCAAATGGCATTTGAGTGATATGAACAAAAGGTGATACAAGGGATTAATAATGAATGTTTGTTGGATGCAGATGCGTCACAATGTCGCTTCATTAAATACACACAACAAAAATTCAAATTATGATTTTATTTATTTTTAAGCATTTAACTGCTAGATGTTTAAATCTAAAGAAAAGTTTACTAGAAAAAAATCCACGCGGACCAGGCAGCGGACGGGACTCGAACCCGCATCCTTCGCAATCCGGGCGAATGCACTGACCATTATGCTACCATGGCCCTATTAGCCGCGTCGAAATTTTCCTAGCCTTAAGCTGCAAGGCAGCGCCATCTCTTCGCATTGTAGGTAACCCAAAATGTCAAATGAATGCTTTTTCAAGTTTTAAACATTTGAAAGAAGAAATAGCAATTATAGTTATGATTTTATTTATTTTTAAGCATTCAACTGCTAGATGTTTAAATCTAAAGAAAAGTTTGGAATAGGGAGATTGGGCCATGATCCACCACGCGGGCCCAGTGCGGATTGGTGGGTGTTAACGACTGCAGATGCAGCCGGGCCGTTGGTCCCTTAACGTGCCTTCCGAAGCACGGAGGAATTCGAGATAAAAGATTTTTGGTCACCCATCCAATGACCGACCACTGCGAAAGTTGCTTAACTTCAACGATCTCAGCCGAACGCGCTAACCATTTGCGCCATCAAGCTCCTCTAAGAATCGAGCTTCAAACGAATATAATACTTAAACTAAATTCACAGATGAGTAGCCAAATTTCGTTGGTGTTTTTAAAGTTTTTAATTACTTTTCGCTTTAAATAAACATTGTGACATATAGAGTCAGTTGCCTATGCCCTTATTCACTGGAGGCTCTATGGTACGCACATTGTGACTTCAACAAATCATTAATTACACGTAAAACCACAAGTCACTGGCGTGTAGTACACGCACGCTTAAAAACGCTGTCATGGTAGGGGAGCAAGCCCAGCCCTGGCCGCGCCCGCCCAGTGACCCCCCCTACCTGAGGGAATCCCTCGCTGCCCGGCATGGCGTTAGCTATAACCTAACCCGCCCGAAAAGAAGTTTCACTTCCAAAATTGTGTGTGTCAGCTCCGACGCACGACTGGAGTTTACTCCTTAAGTTCGATAGTCTAACCAGACGCAAAAACAGTTTATTTAACTTAAAAAAGATTGATACTGTAGGAAAGGGTAAATTAAAAAAATAATGAAAATAATATATAAATATATATTTATTCATTTCATACACATTTATTATAACTAATCGACGAAATATTTTACATTAAACTTTTTACAATATTTGTTTCTTAGGTTTTCACGCACGTCACTCATTAAATAAAATTAGTTTTTACGGGTTAATTTTACAATAGTCAATTTCAGATGTGCATAAATATATCATTAGGAATGTTGATAAATTATGTAATTATTATTATCAGAATAATATTCTGGATGCGCACCAAAAACGTAACGAGGTCATTCATCGATAGATTTTACTCCTCACATTTTTCTCATATCGGGCCCCTTATATATGCAAATCGATTCTTAAGGAGTCAACTCCAAAAAATGAGGCGATGTTAAAGTTACACTTACATCGTGGTTTAATAAAACGACAATAATTTATAATCACGGTGCGAACAAACGCAGCGTTTACAAAACGTATGTGTGAAACAGCTTCGCCCGCTACAAGGCACGTTCATCAGTTACACAAACAATATGTCGGACGCGACGTCACGGCTCTGCTCATCTGTTGTGTTGCGTTTGTGTGGGAGGTGTGCGACTTTGTTAACTCATTCGCCTAAAGCCGGGTCTCTAGCGTGTGTTTCGACCTACGCAATTAACATTCAACAAAATCTACGTTTATACTACTATACTATAATGCGATTCAACTAAGAATAGGATCGACAGGGCGCCATATTGTGACGTCATAGCTGTCAATTCAAACGAAAAAGGTAGAGTGAGCAAAAAAGTTTTTATTTAGTAAAACTTATTTACTAAGATTAAGTGAGAAAAAACATCCGATTTTTTTAATAAAATTTATTTACTAAAATCGAGAAAAGAAAATAAACGATTTTTAATAATCTTTATTTACTGTAGATCATGTTAACGAATTGCGGTCATATTTACAAAATTTAAAGCATGCGCCGGTACCTCAGACGTTAAATCCTACCGCTTATGTAAATATGAGTCGCGGAGCTTGGAATGGCGATAGCGGCCCAGCTGCATTAGGCCATAATAATTATGATACAGACGAACAAGATTCGCAGAAATCACATGATAGTATGCACCTTGATGGTGAATTGGTTACACCGGAGCGGTTGAAAATGGCTAAAACCAATCAGAAAAATATTGAAGAACTATGTACAAATATATCAAGAGCAGGATGCAATGATATTTTAATAAGGGCGTCGGTCGCGTCGCCTACGTCGGAGGTACCTGTGAGCGCGAAGGGGCCTGAACCGGTATATCAAGAGGAAGCTTTGATTTCTACAAACCAAACATCTAAGGTGTCTACAACGGAGCGACTGCAAGAAGTCCAGGCATCTGCGAATTTGCCGCCTCACCAGCTGCGCAGATCTAATTCAGTTTTTCATAAGGATAGAGAAGGTAATAACAGCTGGCAAACAGTAAACAAGCGAAAAAGGAAGCCAAAGTACAGATATTTGGGTGCAACAGGCAAAGCAGCCGCGTCTGTGTCATCGTTTAAGGCCGCGGAGAAGAGAACGCCCATGTTTATAACTAACATACATACAGATACTGTGGAGGCTGATATTGTCGCATATATAATGGAGAAAACTAAGGAAAAAGTATCTTTGGAAAAAATAATTACGAAGAAAGTGATAGATCACAAAGCCTACAAATTTTTTGTGCCCGAATCGAAAGTATCTTTGTTTTTGAATGAGAATGTATGGCCGGAAGGAATTATATTCAGACGTTTTATACATTATAAAAATCGACGAGCTGCCACGTTAAAGTCAGCTGACGGCCTGCTATCCACAAATTATGAGTAATACGTTATATAAGTTTGCAAGTTATAATTGTAAAAACGTGAAGAGAGCGAGGTGCGATATTAAACGTTTATGTGACGAGTGCGTAATAATAGCACTTCAGGAAACTTGGTTGCTTCCAGATGAACTGACTTTTCTTGAAACCATTGATTCAAGATTTAGTACAACGGGAACATCAGCTGTTGATACATCGGAAGGATTACTGCGTGGTCGACCGTACGGTGGTACTGCACTGTTGTGGAATAAAAGTGTTTTTCCTAATGTGACGGTCTTAGGTTGTGATAATCCGCGAGTGAGTGCTATACGCATTGTTACGGATGCGAGTCCTTTTATTGTGGTGTGCGTGTACATGCCGGTAAACAAATTGACCAACTTGACAACGTTCACGGACTGCATGGGTACTGTAAGTGCTATTAGTAATGAATATAGTAACGAACCTATTTATGTATTAGGGGATTTTAATGCTCATCCTAGCGAATTGTTTTACGATGAATTAAATAGTATATGTAATGAATTGAAGTGGATAACTGTTGATGTGGAAATATTAGGACTGACCTCGCATACTTTTACTTATATAGATCCAGCGCATGGATCAAAGCGTTGGCTAGATCATTGCATTGTATCACAATCCGCCAAGAACACGGTGTGCAATGTGTATGTAAAATATGACATATTATGGTCGGATCATTTTCCCATAGTTTGTGTGTTTGATTTGGGATGTCTAACGCCTATGAAAATAACTTGTAACAAATCTAATAGTAGGGTAGGGTGGGGGGAAAGAACATTAGATCAAATAAGACTATATCAAGCCGAATGTAGTAAAAGGCTAAGACTAATAGATTTTCCAAACGAATTCGAAAATTGCAGTGATAAGTATTGTAATAATATGTTGCATAGGTTGATAATAGATAAAATGTACTCTGATATTGTGCTCGCTTTGTCACAGGCTGCTGTGGAGGGAAGGGGGGGTGAGAGTGAGTTGGGAAAGATTAGGTCTCGCGCAGCTATTGTAGGATGGAATAAACACGTGAGTGTCAGTCACGCGAGGGCCAGGGCGAGTTTTCAGGAATGGATGTTATGTGGGCGTCCGACCACCGGTGATGTTTATAAAAATATGTGCTTATGTAAAAAAATATTCAAATCGAGATTAAAATGGTGCCAGAATCATCAAGATCAATTAAAGATGGATATACTTGCTACTAAGCATTGTAAGAAAGACTTCTGTGGTTTCTGGAACAATACAAATCGGCTGAGAAATCGTCCTGGCGTTCCTGTGTCTGTGGACGGCTCTAATGACCCTAAAGCTATTGCGAATAAATTTAAAAATAACTTTGTTATTGGGTCGCCCTTGGGGCCATCGCTGTCAACAGTGTTGGGTGGGGTGCATGGGGAATGCGTGAATACTATAATAACGGCGAAAGAAGTGTTGATAGCCGTAAAATCTATTTCTAAAGGCAAATCTCCTGGCCATGACGGCCTAAATGTGGAACATATATTGTACGCCGGGCCACATATAACTAGGGTGTTAGCTATGTTTTACAATTTCTGCATATCTCATGCGTACTTACCCACTGACATGATGAGGGCGGTGGTGGTGCCAGTGGTAAAAAACAAAGCTGGAAGTCTGACAGATACATCTAATTATCGACCGATTTCGCTGGCGACAATAGTTGCAAAAGTATTCGACAGCATTCTTAATACACAATTAAACAGATTTATTAAGTTAAGTGACAAACAGTTTGGTTTTAGACCGGAACTGTCCACTGAAAGCGCGATATTGTGTTTGAAGAGTGCTGCCGAGTATTATACTAAAAGAAAAACGCCTGTGTACGCTTGTTTCCTCGACCTTTCAAGAGCCTTTGACCTCGTATCATATGACATCTTATGGAACAAAATGAAACAGTCAAATATACCAGATGAACTCATAAACATATTTAAATATTGGTACGGAAATCAGTTAAATAACGTGAAATGGGCGGGCACGCTATCGGACTCGTATAGATTGGAATGTGGTGTAAGGCAGGGGGGACTCAGCTCTCCCTCTATTTTTAACCTATATATCAATGGACTGATCGAGGAGCTCAGTGAGCGGCATGTCGGTTGTTTCATTGACGGCGTATGTTTTAATAACATTAGCTACGCGGACGACATGGTGCTGCTGAGCGCCTCGGTCTGTGGGCTAAGGAAATTACTACAAATTTGTGAAGGATATGCGGCCGAACATGGATTGATATATAACTGTGGGAAGAGTAAACTTATGGTATTTCATAGTAGGTCTAAGAAAGTGACTGAAGTACCATCACTATTGTTGAATGGGTCCCCGTTGGCTAGAGTAGAGGAATTTAAGTATCTGGGTCATCTGGTCACTCCCACCTTGCAGGACGATGCGGACATTGAGCGGGAACGAAGGGCGCTAGCTGTCAGGGCGAACATGGTTATTCGCAGATTTGCGAGGTGTTCCACTGACGTTAAAGTAACTCTTTTTAAGGCGTTTTGCTCTTCTTTTTACACATGCAGCCTATGGACTAATTACACTATGAAATCGTATGACGCCCTTCGAGTTCAGTTCAACAACGCGTTTAGAATGTTGATGGGGCTCCCACGTTTTTGTAGCGCCTCGACAATGTTTGCGGAAGCTCGCACAGATTGTTTTTATGCTATAATGCGCAAGCGGGGCGCTTCGTTGGTGCGGCGAGTGCGTGGGAGTGCCAATAGCATGCTAGATGTGCTAGGAGACAGGCTTGACTGCCCATATATTAACCACTGCTGTAGACTGCACATTGCACACTCTGGCAGAGCGATTTAATGACATTGTGTTATGTTTGTTTAGTTTTATAAGTTTTATTTTATTTTATTGACATATTATGTATTTTAAATGTTGCAATTCAATTTTGATTATTAGTGACTGTTCAGAAATAATTCTAATTTAATAAATCAATAATAATAAATAGTTAACTAATGTATTATGTATAATATGAGTCTTTGTTACTTGAAATAAATAAATAAATAAAAAAATTTATTTATTAAGACTGTGCGAGAAAAAACATTAAATAAAACTAGTTTTTACGGGTTAATGCACGAAACTTTATTTATTTATTGACGTTTCGCAGCCTTTACAGGCTTCGTCGTCAGAATAAAACTTTTATTTAATTTGTCGAGCTACCTTCGAAAAACTTTTATTGAGCGTTCGGTTATTTCATTGTTCGATTTTTAAGTTTTATTGTCTATGTATGAATTTATTATTTAATTTTCTTAATAAAGTATTTTATTTAAAATTCTTTTTTGTAATTTTGAGTTTATTTATTTGACCCTAACTACCGTAAACTACCACCGGTTCCGAAATTGGGAGACCTTTCTGAGAAGAACCGGCGAAACAAACTCAAGAGAGGCTTTCTATCTCCTTCTTATGTTAAATTATGCAAACAAAAAGAACTAATAGTATCTGATGGTCTTACAGTGTGTGCTCGGGGTTGGGATTTTATCTCCTGTATAATATGAAATGAAAATGAAACGTCAATAAATAAATAAAGTTTCGTGCATTAACCCGTAAAAACTAGTTTTATTTAATGAGTGATGTGCGTGAAAACCTAAGAAACAAATAAGAAAAAACATTATTCAGAATTAAGCTCTTCAATTCCGCTCATCTCTGCATTACCGCCGGAGTAGTTATGAATAATCATGCACTATTACTAGGTCACATACGAACATGCATCCTATATATAAACCAAAGTTTTAAATCGAGTTTTTGAACGTAACTTAAAGTGACATTTGGTTGACGATTTAGGTTATCAAACATTCATAGCCAAAGCTCAATAAATGAAAATAATATATCAACCAATATTAATTACCAATATTTGTTATTGTTTGTTTACAAATGTTTGGTTTTTATTCCATAATTAGCGGAGTGCTAAAAAAGGGTTCCAAGGTTTTTTTGCAAGCCGTACTTTTCAAGCGATATTTGACAGATGGAGGTCATTGGCTTTCCTATCGAATCGCATTATACATATATGTAGTGGAACAAGTACTAAAGAAAATTGATGTATTATTTTACATATCGTGGCTTTGATACTTGAATAAAACCCATTAATTTAGAGTATAACTGTACATCAAAACGTACATGAGAATAAGACAAACTTCCATTCCCTATTTTATCCCCTTGGGGGTAGATTTGATCAAAATCCTTTCTTATCGGATGCCTACGTCATAACATCTACCTGCATGCCAAATTTCAGCCCAATCCGTCCTGTGGTTTAGGCTGTGCGTTGATAGATCACTATGTCAGTCAGTCACCTTTAAGTTTTATATAATTACTAGTGGCCCGCCCTCGCTTCGCTTCGGTATTTTATCCCCTTGGGGGTAGAATTGATCAAAATCCTTTCTTAGCGGATGCCTACGTCATAACATCTACCTGCATGCCAAATTTCAGTCCGATCCGTCCAGTGGTTTGGGCTGTGCGTTGATAAATCACTATGCTAGTCAGTCACCTTTGAGTTTTATATATATAGATATAGATTTTCAATTACATTAGCTAAGGCATGAACACAAACCAGTAGCTAGTTGGGACTGCGAGGGTCCCCTCCGGGTCACTTCACTAAACTGTATGTACATTAAAGGGCAAGTCCATAACAGTTTCCACCATATAAATCATACTGGTCGCTACACGAGATGAATGTTGTTCCGACCACAATATTGTAGCTGTAGGGTCGGCGCTACACTACTAGCAATAGCGAAGCGAACTCTTGGAGGTGTTTTACTTTTGTTGGATTTAAACTACTTTCATCTAAGGAGTGGGTGTGGCTGAAAACCAGCGCTGCCCGAGACATTCCGTAACGGAGCAGTTTATGCTGAGCCACATTTATTTGCTCTTTACGCTGTCATATCACATAGTATTGAAGTATTTATTACTGTGAGAGCAATAGAAATATTTCTATTTCTTTCTTATTTTTTACCGCTTTCCAAAAGGAGGCGGTTCTCTATTCGTCATTTTTAAGTGCAAACTTCTTTAGCGGCGTTGTACACTTTTTTTTGTATGGGTAAAAGATGTTAAACTCGCGTCAGGTTAAACACGTGGGCTGATCGCATCATGACACATAATAAAATTGGAAAGATTGTTGACTTTCAATATATTGGACGAAACATAGTAATATTTTATTTTATCGTATTATAATTATAATAATAAGTCTCTATCTAGGACGTCCACGTGGCAGCTTTATTGCGAATTAAATGTATCTATTTACAATAGATGTCGCTAGGTGCGCTTAAATGTGATTCATGTAACTAGATTTCTTTACAATAGATGTCGCTAAGTGCGCTTAAACGTGATTCGTGTAAGTTGATTTCTCTGAGAGATAAACTTTTTTAATGTAATATAAATTGTCTTGTTTGTGTACGATAGCGCAATAAATAAATATTATATTCTACCACATACATGATAGTACTTTTATACTGATAATTAAAGCATTTCGTGCAAAATTATTCCAAAATATCAAAAATGCACAACGTTAATATTCAAGTTTTCACTTTTACCGGCACTCCCGGAGTGCAACCCGGCGTTTTTTATATGTTAGAAGGGTGGCAAGCAAACATATCGCCCCCGTGATGGTAACCGCTTGCCATATAAATAATAAATATTTCCAACACTCACACCAATTAGCCTAGCCCCAAAGTAAGCACTGTAAAGGCTTGTGTTATGGGATACTAGGGTAACGGATAGAATACATATATTGTACATATATAAATATATTTATATGAAATACATATTAAACATCCATGACTGGAGTACAAATGCTCGTATTCATCACACAAACATCTGCCCCCACCGGGATTCGAACCCAAGTCGGCGTCACCATGAAACCCGGCGTATAAATCACTCGGCCACGGAGGTCGTCAGATATCCTTTAGACATGTGATACAAAAAATATAACTCGCGCCGTTGCCTTCCCTGAACCAATCCCCTGGAACCTTACTCAGTAACAGTAACACAACACCACCAATCATCATCATCATCAGCCTATTAATGTCCCCACTGCTGGGGCACAGACCTTCCCTATGGATGGAATAGGGAGATAGGGCCATGACCCACCACGCTGGCCCAGTGCGGATTGGCGGGTGCTAACGACTGCAGATGCAGCCGGGACCAACGGCTTAACGTGCCTTCCGAAGCACGGAGGAACTCGAGATAGTTAATTTTTGGTCACCCATCCAATGACTGACCACTGCGAAAGTTGCTTAACTTCAACGATCGCAACCGAACGCGCTAACCACTTGCGCTATCGAGCACCAAAAGTTAGTATAATTTTACTGTGGACTTCTGTATTGGGGAGGTTACTTCCCCGGACGGGCGCTCCAATTAGAGAGACAAGTCAGTTAAGCGTGCCTATCTTCTCTCTGCCCTAAATTCTTTATTGTTGTTCGCGCATATCTCCGAATTTCTTCCTTTTCTATTTTCCTATCTGGAAGAGTTTGTTAGCGAGGTGATGAAGATCTAAACAACGGAACTCATCAAATACGAACAGTACCCTTAGTACGAGTTTTACAATTACGAAAACTATGATAGTTTTCGTGAGCTCGCACTCGTACTAAGGGTACTGATTTTATTGTTTTCGTTTCAATACAAATAAACATTGTTTCAATTCTACTATTAGTCCGTTTGCGTCTTCTTAAATTTTAAGCATATTTGATTACTTTTCACCAAAATGGACATAGAAACATAATTTACAATTACAAAAACATAGTTTTCGTGAGCTCAAACTTGTACTAAGGGTTATAGTACACATATCGCGTTTAGTTATTTTACGGAAATGATTGTGTTCATGCAGTTGTAGTGAGCCTTGCCCCATCACGCAGGCCCAGTGCGGATTGGTGGGTGCTAACGACTGCAGATGCAACCGGGACCAACGGCTTAACGTGCCTTCCGAAGCTCTGAAGAGCTCGGAATAATAACTTATTGGTCACCAATCCAATGACCGACAATTGCGAAAGTTGCTTAACTTCTACGATCGCAGGCCGAACGCGCTGACTACGCGCACCTCTGATTTCCCCCAACACATCTTGATTTTTAAATCTAGAGAAAATATAACTAGAAAAAATTCCACGCGGACCAGGCAGCAGACGGGACTCGAACCCGCACCCTTTGCAATCCGGGCGAATGCACTGTTGACCAATTATGCTACCGCGGCCCTCACGGACCGCGTCGAAATTCTTCTAGCCATTCTTAAGTTGCAAGGCAGCGCCATCTCTTCGCATTATAGGTAGCCCACAATGTCAAATGAATACTTTTACAAGTATTAAACATTTGAAAGAAGAAATAGCAATTATAGTTATAATTTTTATTATTTTAAAGCATGTAACTGCTTGATGTTTAAATCTAAAGAAAACGAAACTAGAAAATAAATTGTTTTCTTTAGATTTAAACATGAAGCAGTTAAATGCTTTAAAATAATAAAAAATATACCTATAATTGCTATTTCTTCTTTCAAATGTTTAATAGTTGTAAAAGTATTCATTAGACATTGTGGGTTACCTATAATGCGAAGAGATGGCGCTGCCTTGCACTTTTTGCGCTTTAAAGTAATAAAAATTTTAACATCTTTATTTTTACTTGTACGCAATAACGGTCAGCGGTAGAGTTTTGTGCCGCGACTTATAGTTGCCTTCGCGTCGGTGTGCGCACGCCGATATCGGAGACAGTTATTTATGGGCCAGCTAACCAGTGGAGTCTGGAGCCGGCATGTTGGTCGCGCGACCTTTTGTATTGACTGTTCTGTAGTTGATTAACATCGTTATTTATTGTTTTGTTAGTTTGTTATACACTTTCTTTATTTTTGCTTTAGGTACGTAAAGAGAATGGCAGACTAGCATTTATTCCGTTTGATGAGAAGCGGCTGCCATTTTTGAAGTGAAAACTTCTTTAGCGGCGTTGTACACTTTTTTTTGTATGGTTAATAGTTATTTATTATACAAGAGTGGAAAGTTCCTTTTTAACCGCGTGCTCGATTTGGATGACCGAGCAAGCGAAGGATTCTAAAGTTGAATCACGAGCGCAGCGAGTGATTCTAAATTAGAATCCTGAGCGTCAGCGAGGGAAACAAACGAGCACAAGGTGAAAAATCTTTCCACTCGAGTGCAATACGTAACTTTTCATCCCACCTCAGCGAGGAAATGACAAAATGAAAAAGAAAACAATTTATAATGACAAAATATTTTTATTTCAATTAAAACACATTAAGATAATCTATAAATTGAAGAAAATAATAAGAAGTAGAAAATAATTAAGAAATATTAAATGTAACGTTGCTACAGTTACTTATGTTAAGTTTAATATTTTTGTTAGGTAATGTTATGTTGGTGTTTGTGAATTGTGCGCTGTTTTGTGGTAAACTACTCGTATCAGTAATTTTAAATAGTTGTGCCGATTCATTGGATTCTATTGGCGTAAATGTTGGCGAGAGAGGGCTATTGTTTCCAATCTTATGGGGGCTCATTTTAGATGTAGAAAGGCGAGACCAAGAATCTGACAGAGGTTCTTTCAGCGTTATGGCCTCCACGATACTATTACAAATTTTTGATTTACTTTGGATTGAATCCTCTATGTATCCCTCTACAACCGAATTAGACTTCCAGCCTCCATGGCGCTTAAGCGATAGAAGATCAGCCCCTGATTCGGCCAAAAGTGTGGCTGAGGTTCTTCTAAAACAGTGACCGGTGTATAACGGGGGTTCTAAAAGTCCGAGAAAAGTTGCTATTTCTCGTGGAATACTGCCAATTTTATTCTGACCCATAGGTTGTCGGATACACTTTCCGTTGCGATATTGTAGAAAAAATCGTTCAATTGGGGTGTTAGAAGGACGTAAAGCTTGATATTTCTGAACAATGTTTACATATTCCTTGCGAATAACGAAGTTGCGGTCTTTTTTTGTCTTGGTATTTAGTACATTAATTAATAGCAATTCATCAGAATTATGAGAATATTTTGATACGTTATTGACATTAAGTAGTGTAAGTTCATTTGTTCGACATGCTCCGGTTATACCAATAATAAGAACAACCTGTAACAAAAGAAGTATTTATAATCGTAAATAAATTAATCAAATTAAAAATATTGTAAGTACTATGTACAATTTTATCAACAACAAAAAATTACACGTATTAACTTACTTTTGCCGCTAAATATACGGAATCAGGTGCTTCATTAATAAACTTTGCAATTTCAGATGCTGTGAAAACCTTCGATTTTTTTGGTTAATAACCAGATGAGGCTCTTTTTAAAAATGCCACTAATTTATGATAGGTGTCGATATGAACGTCTTTCTTCATCTTAATTGTTAATTTTAGCATTGAATACGTACTCCATAGCGTGCTTGCTTTCTTGGTCTCAGATAATTCTATAAAATATGCCAGCAAAACGTTTTCGGAGAAAGTTTTTGCTCCTTTAGCTAGTCGCCACATGTTAAATATATCGTACTGTTTCAAATACTTTTCTCGTGATTGCTGAGGGAGAAGGCTCATTTGCGCATTATTAACTGTTTCAGTTAACTCAGTTGGCGTTAGATAAACTTCATCGTCGCTAATGTCACTCATTTTAGTTGATTTTTTTTAGGTTGACAGTTTTTAGGTTATGTTAATTATATTAAGCAATAAAACGTGAAAAACTAGAATGGCGCGAAGCACGCAAATAAAACAAAGAAACCAAGAAGGTTCCAAATTTAAATTTTTTCACAATTTAAAAAGTTCTAATCATAAATTTGGCACCATAGAGGTTACATTAAATAGGTTTAATGACGTTTTGAATTTACAATTATATTGAGTACTCATTATATGTGATGTTCTAAATTCAAATCTACTTTGCCGCTCAAGCGAATAAAATAGAATTTTCCAGCCAGATTTCGAAGCGCAAAATTACACTTTCCGAGGTGGTGGGATGAAAAAAATGTTAAACACGTGGGCTTATTGCATCATGACACACAATAAAATTGGAAAGGTTGTTGACTTTCAATATATTGGACGAAACATAGTTATATTTTATTTTACCGTATTATAATAATAAGTCTCTATCTAAGACGTCAACGTGGCTTTATTGCGAAGAAAATGCCTTCTTTTACAATAGATGTCGCTAGGTGCGCTTACATGTGATTCATGTAAGTTGATTTCTTTACAATAGATGTCGCTAAGTACGCTTAAACTTGATTGATGTAAATTGATTTTTCTGAGAGATAAACATTTTTAATGTAATATAAATTGTCATGTTTGTGTACGATAGCGCAATAAATAAATATTGTGTTCTACCACAGACATGATAGTACTTTTAACTGATAATTAAAGAAATTCGTGCAAAATTATTCCCTAACCATTCCAAAATATCAAAAGTTTTCACTTCTGCCGGCACTCCCGGAGTGCAACCCGGCGTTTTTCGATACTTCACTTTTTTGTTTTTGTGCTGGACTTCGCATCTTTTGGCGAGGGTTGCGAGGTCCATTGTGAGGATTGTTTTTGTTTTGTTCTAATATTATTATATTAATAACTTCTTTTATGTGTGTCATGTGAGGCAGGTCGTTACGTTACCTAAAATATGGTTGAGCGAAGCGATGGCTGGTTCATTCGTCATGCTCGTGAACGGGTGCTGCCAGCGGAGATGAGTCTGCCCTAACTACTTTGATATTTAAGATGTAAATGTTTAGTTTCACCTACTATAAATAACTCTATTTGTATTTATACTGTGTGACACAGCAATCAAAATGCAGGTGAATAATTAATGTATAATTTCACATTATGTAATGAAAGGTGACTTCATGAAACTTGACGACTCTGTAAATGATAAAACAGGGAGAAAAAAAACAGCCCTTGCTGAGTTTCTTGCCGGTTCTTCTCAGTACAAGGTCTCCCGCCGTAGATTTACGAACCGATGGAGTAGCTTCTAGACATTCATATGTGCTTGTAACAGCCTAAACTGAATAAATGATTTTGATTATGATTATGACTATGATTATTTTGTATATTAAGTGATTGTTTTGTATTTTCGTCCGTTGATATCCAAATTATTAGCATTATTAATAAATAATCCCTACAGAATATTAGCGTAGCAGGGGCAATCCATTTTTGCCGTTGTAACATTATGCTGAGGTGGGGTGTACTAAAGTCCCCCAAGCCAGGAACGCAGTAGTTAATTAAATAAAACTAGATTCCGGAACGTATAGATAATTCATTTCGAAATTATTTTACCCCTATATACTCGTAATTCAATTGAACTGAACCATACCGTGAGTACAAATTAATACAGCTCCATCTATGGGACAAATGGAGTAAGCATTTAATATAAGGTACCACATTGGACAGGGGCCTAGTTGACGATGTATCTTTTGTTTTATGTGTATTTATTGTAATTGTTAATGTATGTCTTCAATTAATGTTTTTTCTTCCTTTTTTTTTCTTTTTAACGACAAAAGGGTGGCAAACGATCGTATACCCAGCCTATGTTAAGCCGCCACCATAACCTATGGAAGCTTGCAATAGAAAAAATTTCATTCGCTCCGCTGCCTAAACTGACTAAATCCCCTTCCCCTAAAACCTAACCTAAAACCTTACTCACCGATCGAAACACAAAAATCTGCTATACCTTACCTCTCTTAAAACATGAAATGGTGCCCTATGACAGACAGAAAGCAGAAGCAATGAATAGGGTTCAGTTTGTCACTCTTTCTTTGAGAACGGAGCCCTAAAAACACTCGCCTCAGAAGAAATGAAACTCATGACAACACTTATTTCTCATTCTCATAACGTAATTACACCTAATTTATTAAATGTAATAAAAAAAATCTGAAAGAGAATTAAGAAAAATGCATTGTTCATTCCACATTAATTTTCATTAAATCAAAGCGTCGCTGTTGGACGCCTTTTCACAATCAACTTCCGCGTACAAAGATAAATTCGTCAAATCGGCCACGTAATAGTGAAGTTGTAAGAGAGTTGTGGTTGTTCAAGTCGAATTTAGTGAAACTTTTACATGAATATTGCAATAAAAGCTTAAATTAGTGATGCTATAAGAATAAATCCAGAGATCAACAGCATCACCACCCCTAAAAAAATTCAAGAACTACCAAAATGTTGAAAAGCCCAGGTAAAACACTAACGCCATCTAGGTACAGAGTGGGTAAGCTGATACCGCCTGCTTTTGGTTCACACTTCGCAGTAGCACGGCATTCTTGCATTACAAGTTCTGAAATACACTAACAGATGTCGCTGTTCTCTCAATTGTTATTGTTTAGATGGCGTTTTGATAGTTAAATCTTATTTTTATGACTGGCTCGACTCGACGCATTACAAACCATAAACTTAATATTTAGTAGGGTAGGTATAGTCTTTGATTATTTACTCTAGGAGTGGCAGCGAGCGCAGATGCGTTAAAAAAAATATCTCCCACCTGGTGGGGTATATATGAGTGATGCGTGCGCTGCTCCAATCCCCTATGCCTTATGCACCGTCTGATGTTAGGTTATTTAAGAAAAGACTTTTATAAACTTGTGTAACATCAACTAAGTAATGAATTTAAAGGAGATTGCTCAAATTGGCCTAAATGGACAAAAAATATTGACATACACGGTAATTCTTGGCGTAATTTATAATTTAATTTACAGTCATTAGATTTCAACGGACACCTTTGTTTAATATATTTACTTTAAAAAGGACTTTTAATTTTACCGGTTTGGAAAACATACGAATCATTTTTGATTAATCATGGTTTATAGAAGTTCTCAGGGGTGGCCGTCAATAATATTCGTTTCTACAGTAATTTATATATAATTTCGAACCTAGGAAACAATTTTTCATGATTATTGGTCTTTAGGCCAAATATGTATGGAAGCTGAGCAATCTCCTTTATGATTTGAACTATTTAAGAACTATTTATTTGCTAAATCTAAAAGATTCCAAAAAAGGGCACATAGTTCCTTGTATGTGTAATATGTCTCATGTTGCGAATATATATATTTCATATTCGTTATTATTACAATTATTTAAACTATGAAGAGAGCGATTTGAATGTTTGCCTGTAATGAATAAACTCGGAAAACCTCACAGACTGATAACAACCGATAAACAGACAAATAGGTACCTAAAAACTACCTATTCATTAAAGTTATGAAAGCGCCTAACTAATAATTTATAGCAATTCCAATTTTCTGCTCAAATTGCAGCTTGAGCAACGTATGATAATTGTACTCTTTGTTAGTATTTTATTCAATAACCACAGCTTCTAGAGAATTTACAACTTCACGATTTTGATTCCTAATATTACAGCTATGAATTTTCATTTATTACATTCGTGTACACCAATTTTATCGGGTAGGTTAAACCTCTATACAACTTCTAGCATTGTCCTTTTTTGTATTCTTAAGGGCAGACGACACCCGAGAGAGATAATCTGGTATAGGTAACGGCAAACTTCTTGAGCAAAACCACAGGCAAATAAACTTGCGGAGTAGACTTTTTTGTATGTAAAATTGGTACTGCGCAGGTATACTTGTCCATGATCGATGCTCTAAGTTAGAAAGGGTGTATATAGCGAGTGCCTATATGCTACGGCAAAGTTACTATCATAAGGGTCGATTCCTTGTTTTCCGCTTAGATTAAAATAAAAAGGGAAGATACGGCATTGGCGGCTCAAAAGTGATCCGCTTAAATTGTGGTCCATGACCACAATTTGCTTTAGTCACAATTTGACATTTAAACACGCTGCATGTACACTCAATATAACAATATTGCGTATATTCTATGTTATGAAGATATAACAACGCCTTCGATGCTTTTATAGAGAACACAAATAGTTCAAAATCAAATGTCCCGGCAACACTTTTCATTCGTAAAACTGTGAAAATATTTTTTGTTCAAAAATCACGGTTTGTCGTGTATATTATTTACGTAATCGCCATTTTGTAAGCAAGAAAAGGACAACAATACGCTGCGTTGAAGCGTATAGTTCTGTCTCGCTCGCTCGCTTGATATTTATTATACAGACGTGTGCGTGGCGAGAGTTGCTTATGTAGTTGAGTCGGATCATATTTTATTTGATGCTAGTATGAGCGTACCGTATTTACCCTTTTTGTTTTAATCTAAGGTTTTCCGACCATTTTGATACAGTAAAAAGTCTCTTTCGTACTGAAGCTACTGAACACGACTCACCAGGTGGTGGATCCAGCCTCCTCTTCAAGTAATCCACCAGCTTCTCACCGATGCTGCGTGTCTTCGACTCCTCTGCGTTCTGGAACAACAAGCAGCACTTTAAATCACGACCAGATTAAGGCACCTCGAGCACTAGCCGACCACGACCACGGCCAGTGGTCACAACGACCAGAATACGGCACCTCGAGCACTAGCCTACCACGACCATGGCCAGTGGTCGCAACGATCAGATTAAGGCACCTCGAGCACTAGTCGACCACGACCACGGCCAGTGGTCGCAACGACCAGATTCAAGCACCTCGAGCACTAGCCGACCACGACCACGGACATAGGTCACAACGACCAGATTAACGCACCTCAAGCACTAGCCGACCACGACCACGGCCAGTGGTCGCAACGACCATATTAAGGCACCTCAGGCACTAGCCGACCACGACCACGGCCTGTGGTCGCAACAACCACAATAATAGTACAATTATTTCAAGATTAATACGAAGGTAACTTTATTTGTTTGCTTGTTACGATTTCATGCCGAAACCACTGAAGCTTTTATAAAGAATTTTGGTATAGAGATAGATGGAATGAACGGATGGAAACGGTTATAGATTACTTTTTAACGTGAAAACAGCGTTGCCATTGATACGGCAATTACCGTAATATACGGAAATTTGAGCTCATAATACAGATTATACGGCATACGGAAGGTTTGTCATTGCCGTATAATATAATAATACTAACTACCTATATATTTTATAAATAAAATTAGGTAATGCGGCAAAATCATGATTTTTATTTAAAAATACGGCAATCTGATATATTGAATACGGCAACTCTTTCAAACTTGATGGCAACACTGCGTGAAAATAAAACCAAAGGTAGGTAGCAAAATAGGGTTTTTTAATTTAGTATGGGATGCTAATAAATTGAAGTTGACATCACACATGTTTTCAGGTTTTGATGTCATCTTTCAATTCACGACACAATGTGAAACAAAACAGGGAGAAAAAAATAGCCCTTGCTGAGTTTCTTGCCGGTTCTTCTCAGTACAAGGTCTCCCGCCGTAGTTTTGCGAACCGATGGCGTAGCGTTTGACTTTCACAAGATGTTAAGTGTATTCCGAATCAAACACCAGTACGCTGGCCAGTGGTAATGACGTCATGATTTCGACGCCATATTGCACTGGTGTAGTAGTAGTGCTGTCAATATGGCGTTGTGACAGCCCAGACTGAATAAATGAGTTGGAATATTAAATATACTAATGTTACACTGACGCATCCACCTAGTAACAATCTTACCAATGGGATATACCTGAAATGTCAGGAGTTAATGTAATTCTTACCTCTAACGTCATGCTGTAATTACGACTCATACGGCATGCGCCCTGAGGAGCAGTAACTTTGACGAATGCTGTTAATATTCAGGGCAATCCGTGAGAAGTTGTGCAACTTAGGTGCAGCGCATACCGGAAGAGACGCGGCGAAGCTACTGAAGTTTACAATTTAACATAGGTATTAGTTTCTTAGGTTTTCACGCACATCACTCATTAAATAAAACTAGTCAGAAATCAGAAATCAGAAATCAATATATCTTTATTCAAATTGGATGTATAGTACAACACTTTTGAATCGTCCAAACATTTTTTTTCCCTACCACTCGTTATTGGACATATTTTTTAGCTGCGGAGAAAAACGAGCGAAAAAAACTCCACAACATTAAAAGCATAATGTAACAACATTTACAAATCATTATGTTGTTACAACGTCAATACAATCATGATTTATTTAATATAGAAAACCTGTTGGAATGATTGGAACAGTTCAAACCCAAGCATTTTTGTCTGTAATATAATCAGACACTTTGTAATAAGCTTTTTTAATAAGTGCTTTTTTTATACTATCTTTGAATTTATTTATGCTTAACTCTTGGATATTGCTTGGGACTTTATTGTATAAGCGAACACAAAGACCTTTAAATGAATTATTGATTTTGTGAAGCCTAGTAGTAGGTAAAGTTAGTTTATTTTTATTTCTTGTATTAAGTGTGTGAACATCACTGTTTTTAAGAAACAAATTAATATTTTTTCTTACAAGTAATAAATTTTCGTAAATGTATTGTGATGCGACCGTCATTATACCAAATTCTTTAAACCTATCTCTTAAGGAATCCTTAACTTTAAGATTATAAATTGATCGAATAGCTCTCTTCTGCAGCACAAAAATAGTTTGAATGTCGGCGGCGTTTCCCCACAATAAAATTCCGTACGACATTATAGTTTTAACTGTATTCTGTATTCTGACGAATCAGACCTGAAAAGGCTGCGAAACGTCAATAAATAAATAAAGTTTCGTGTGTTAACCCGTTAAAACTAGTTTTATTTACAATTTAAGTTAAACTCGAAGGGTAAGAAGAACTCACGCAGACTTTAAATTCAGAACTCGCCTTTTGGTCGCCCCCATAAAAATCGCAGAGCGCGCGGGTACTACTACTATTTAACATTCTACGGGAGTTGCGGTTCCGCAGCCGCGGCGGGCGCGGGTGAAAATCGCGCCGTGAGCTCTTAGCCTAATTCCTATACCATAAAGGAGATTGCTCAAATTGGCCTAAATGCACAAAAAATATTGACATACACGGTAATTCTTGGCGTAATTTATAATTTAATTTACAGTCATTAGATTTCAACGGACACCTTTGTATAATATATTTACTTTAAAAAGGACTTTTAATTTTACCGGTTTGGAAAACATACGAATCATTTTTAATGGCTATGGGTGTAGTAACATTCAACCAAAGACTGATCGAAGTTGTTTATATAACAATAAAAACAAATCTATTATGTAAATATCGATAAAATAAATCATTTTTTTTATTACACTGTATTAATATCCACAACTATATTATCATTTTCACTAGATGCAAATGTGCTCGGACAATTATTATAGATGGTAGGCGACATCATAAAGTCTATTGCCATACATATTTCGCCAAACACTACTAAACACATTAAAATCTGTATATATGTTAGACTTTAAGGTATCTATCTATGGGCCTACGTTCCCTGACTATAAATTAATAAATAAATAAAATTATAAGTTGTGATACACTAAAAATCTAAAATATGGTTATCTTAAAAACATAACAAAAATAATGAAGCTACTGAATATATGGCCATAGAACCTAAATTTCTTAGCTTTATTTGGTTAACGACAGTTTAAAAATTGTCTCTAATCTATGGCTCATTCACAATCATCACACAGTTTTTGTCACAGAGTACCTACCTTATTATAACCGGAAATGACACCTGATTTTAAAAGTTACTCTTATGCATTAACTTTAAAAACAGGCAACTATCTGTTAATCTACATGCTCTATATACCTGAATCTAATCCATAATTTCGGTACTTGGCTTGATTTCCCTAGTTTACTGTATAACTTATTTGTTTTTTATTATTTTATTATGTTCAGTGTATATGGTTTATAAAAGTTCTCAGGGGTGTCCGTCAATAATATTCGTTTGTACAGTAATTTATATATAATTACGAATCTAGGAAACAATTTTTCATGATTATTGGTCTTTAGGCCAAACATGTATGGAAGCTGAGCAATCTCCTTTAAATAATTAATGGTAAATATGAAATAATACACAAGCGGCGCACAGTACCCTTAGCTCGAACCAATATCGAATTCGTATCATTCACGAGTACTGATGTTTAGTTCTCGTTATGTCCTTTGTGGCGCTGCTGTTAAAGTTTCCATATAAAATTTAACAATAAATAATAAGTATTTCCAACACTCACACCAATTAGTCTAGCCTCAAAGTAAGGCTTGTGTTATGGGATGCCAGGGTAACGGATAAGAATACATATACTGTACATATTTAAGTATATTTATATAGAAATACATATTAAACATCCATGACTGGAGTACAAATGCTCGTATACATCACACAAACATCTGCCCCCGCCGGGATTCGAACCCGGGACCTTTCGAGTCGGCGACACCTTAAAACCCGGCGTGCAAACCACTCGGCCACGGAGGTCGTCAATGACATTTCGGAGTCGCAAACTATTCGAACTCGATATTGGTTCGTGCTAAGGGTACAGCACTGCGAAGCAGCCACGAGAGCCGGCGCGTGACTGCTCCACTCCGTGGCTCCAGGCCTCGTTCAAAATCGCCACAAGCCGCTCCGTGGCTCTTAAACGCACTCGCAGTTGCCGCGCAAAGTATCTTTGCCGCGCCTCTCCCTGTGTACGCTGCGCCTTACTATGCTTGAGGGGCGACTTGACGGCCAGCGCCATCTAGTTTCTAATGAATTAATAAGTAGACTTTGTTTTGTGACGGTAGCATATCTTCATTTAATGTAACCCGGCGTACAAACCACTCGGCCACGGAGGTCGTCGGAGGAGTGTAAATAAAATAAATAAATAATTATAATTGCATGAGTTGATAAAAAATGCCATGCAATAACTTTACCGCGGCAGTCTCCGAGGGCCACACGTATTTTTGATTGTTCACACTTATATACATGTATAAACTATGTAGTATATAATACTTGCATCAAACTTATTGTATACACAATATATGTGAAGTGAATAACTTACACACGTAAGTAAGTAACGTACACTTGAATTCTCTAAAACTCGTTGTCTATACAGTGGAAACGAAAGTAAACGAAAGAATGTCACAACTAGTATACTAGTTACAAGTTTTTTGTAAAACTAGTACATGACATTACAAAGTACATTTTAAATCGGTGGTTCGTGTACCAAATGAGATAGACCCCGGAACAAAAATAATGTTTTTATAAATTATTGAATTAAAAACTTGAATGTGCCTGGTGTAAAACATTAAGATTGTAAGATTTTTACGCCGCAACCTAGCGAGGCAACTAGCTAGGCAGCTAGGTGGGTAGCCCTGACAGCGGTGGATGTGGACTTGGTTTAAAACTTTGTTGAATACTTTGACTGAATAGGAAAATCGGGCTATAAAACTCAACTATTATTTTAAATAATCTTAATTTTCGCGTAGTCGCGTATGATGTGTAACATTTGAAACCTCACCTTATATTAGCGGAAAAAAGAAATAAAACCTACTACAAAAGGAATAAGCCATTTGAACATTATGTTCTAAAATCAAATCTAATAGCGCGCGCTTTCGCGACTTCCTGTTACACACTTCCGTCCCATTTCACGAAATCACTCCCACAAATTGCAGGAAAGCAAGAGGAAAGATTATAATTTTTATTATTTTAAAGCATGTAACTGCTTGATGTTTAAATCTAAAGAAAATATAACTAGAAAAATGTTTAATACTTGTAAAAGAATTCATTTGACATTGTGGGTTACATATAATGCGAAGAGATGGCGCTGCCTTGCAGCTTAAGAATGGCTAGAATAATTTCGACGCGGTCCGTGAGGGCCGCGCTAGCATAATTGGTCAGTGCATTCGCCCGGATTGCGAAGGGTGTGGGTTCGAGTCCCGTCTGCTGCCTGGTCCGCGTGGAATTTTTTCTAGTTATATTTTCTTTAAAGAGGAAAGATGTTACACATCAAAAACTTTGACCTGGTCAATTCATAACAATCGATTCAACAATTTTTTTATGAAAGCACACTAGAATACTGCAGGAACCCAATATACATATAGCCTGTATCACGTTAATATTCATTCATTCTCGACGCGTGAAAAAAATGGAATATTCTCTCTTTTATATATCTGCAATAAAGCGAGCCCGCATTGCGACGATAATATTTTGTGTTTCTGCAGAAACAGGATAAATGTAAATACATACTATTGTATATTTGATTGTTAATATTGACAAGTAAAATATATTGGTATATGTGGGTACTTATATAATAAATCAGTTAAGCTTTGATCTCCACTGGAGCTGTTTCTTTTACATACTGAATACTGTTTTTTTTTTATATATAGGTCCGACAAATGACTCCATCTGATGTTAAGTGACGGTGAAATCCAGACGCGAAGATAGCTGGTTTTTAGTTTTTGCTAAGACTTTAATATATATGTAGGTATAAAATTTAATATAAGAAAGACCGAAGCCGAAGCTGGCATCTACCTCGGACAAAGAATGGGTGTAGCTATTCAAAAGGGGAACGCTGCCAGTATCTCGGAACCTTGCCTAAAGGGACTCCTTTTAATAATGTATTTTAGTTATTATATTATATTTTTTAAGGTTTTTAGTTTTAGGTTCTCGTTTCATTGTTCTAGTATATAGAATATACATTTTATATTATTTAAATTTTAATATTATTACATTACTTCATTAAAAAAATGCATTTTCTATTGTAACAGAACTTATGGCTGGACATGGTATGTATATATGAGAGCGGTGCTCCATTCCCTGTGCCTAATGTTAGGTGTTTTGAGAAAAGAAGTTTCTTCTTCAGATGTGTTGTTCATGCACACTATTTTTATCTACTAAAACCATTCAGTAACAATTTTAATAATAATTTTCATTTTTTTAAAGCATGTAACTGCTTGATGTTAAATGTAAAGAAAATATTACTAGAAAAAATTCCACGCGGACCAGGCAGCAGACGGGACTCGAACCCGCACCCTTCGCAATCCGGGCGAATGCACCGACCAATTATGCTAACGCAGCCCTCACAGACCGCGTCGAAATTTCTCTAGCCATTCATTGCGAAGGGTGCGGGTTCGAGTCCCGTCTGCTGCCTGGTCCGCGTGGATTTTTTCTAACAATTTTAATGTTATAAGATAAAATAACATACGCTGTTAATCTTTTTAATCTCAAAAAACTTGAGAAACTAGGCCACAAAGTACAAACTTACGAAACTACACGCACGCTACGATATTAAAGTTCGTAGCAACGTTTGCTACGAGCCCGTAGCACGTACCCATACTACGTATTCTCGTCCGACATTCTCGTATCATTTCAATGTTCTGTAGTTTTCCCGTTTCTATTTAAAACTACTCTTTGTGGTAAGAGTGTACTTACAATGACGTCTAAAATATTTAACAAACTTCCAAGGTACATCAGAGACTGTAATGATATTACAAATTTTAAAAATGCTTTATTCAAATACTTAATTGAACATACATTTAATTCACTTAATAAATTTTTTGACTTATGAAATATAATAATTATTTTTTTATTTTTTATTTATTTTATTTATTTAATTCTAGACCATAATACAGGTTTTACAATATAGTTTATCTTAATGCCAATTACGGATTTTCATTTTTTAGTTATAGCATAATAGTTTAGAAAACCCTCTACCAAACAAGGGCGAGATGTGTGCAATGCCCGCGCGCTATTGTATATGTGTGTGTGTGTGTGTATGTGTGTGTGTGTGTGTGTATGTGTGTGTGTTTGTGTGTATATATGTATACATGTGTGTTTCATTTTTGTTTGTATATTACCAATCAACTAACAGACCTAAAAGTTGTTTTTTAAAAGATGCTTTACTTCTGCAAGCAAATATGTCAACAGCCGTGAAACCCTTATTGTATGTACTTTGCGTTCTGTCTGGATGTCCTAGTAGTGACATTATTGTTATGTATTTAAATAAATTTATATTATATATAATATATAAATAGATTTACATTATATGTTGAATATAGGTTATATTAATGAATTATTTAATATACTTATTTTTTAACATCAACAAGATTAACACCAACTCATTATAAAGTAACTTACAAACAATGTAGAAGCGAACTAAGTGCAATCTTAACTATAGATGTTACACAATAAACTGTTAAGCAAAAATATCGCATAACAAAATCACACTATTTAACAATCTTCTATTGATGAGAACTAAATTATATCATTATTCGGTTCAATGTCACAAAATATTGTAAAGTAATGGAAATTGATGTTATTAAAATGAAACTTAATAAACATTTACAGTCACCAGCAAATACCTACGTCAAATCTAGTATTTTTTTTTTACATTATTTTGGAAATATTCAAGAGAATTATAGAAAATATTAACATCAATTAATTGTGCATCATGCTCATGAGCATGCTGTGGTAATCCACTTTTGATTCTACTGGAATGATTTCGAGCAATGCTTCTGTGCAAGCCATTGTAAGCTATCATCAACCTATTCAGCGGTGAGTAGCGACCATGACGCCAACGAGAGAATCTCTCCTTAAAGGGTGCATAAGTCGTAAGTCTAGGAAGTCGCGATGGTATGCGAAAGTTGATCCAACACTAATAATTGGATATCCATCATACATTATTTGGCCAATTGCTGTTACTGACTCTGACATCGCTATATATATTTGACGTGTGTGTAAAGCGAAATCAGCATTTTTTTTTTTTAAACAACTATTAGCCTAGCCCCAAAATAAGCACTGTAAGGCTTGTGTTATGGGATACTAGGGTAACGGATAGAATACATATACTGTACATAGCGGTGGGCATTTAAACGAAAAGCGCTTAAATAAGCGCGCTTAAAATATTAAGCTTGTAAGCACGCTTTTAAGTATAAGCTTTATAAGCTTATCACTTAAAAAGTGTGAGTAAGCTTTTCACTTAAAAAAGTGCAAGTATATTTTTTACTTAAAAAGTGCAAATCCCGCCATCTATGTCTTTGCCAGGAAACTACATACTTCGATCCTTCTAGTCCACTACAGTATCGTAAAATGGGTACGCGGAATTCCTTGGTACTAAATATTTCACAATATCACAGACATAGAACGCGCGACTACAGCGCCGCGTCGGCGTGCCATCTTTCGTGAGCCGGTTAATACAGAATGCGAATTATTATAATGCGACGTAAAAATGCACTTTTTTAAAATGTGGTCGGATAACCAACGCTTTTTTCGTTAAAAGCGTTTAATTAAACGAAGTCGAAAAGCAGTACGCTTGTCACTGTGACGGGGTAAGAGCGCGTGGGTTTTGTACGGTGTGTTTGCATGCTTGCTTGACGTGTTAATGCGTTTCGTGTATTGGTTTAATGTGCATATAAAATAGTTAAAAGTATGTATATAAAATCAATGAACTTTTAAGTACGCCTGGATCACGAGTATATTAACTCCAGACAGTCCTAAGCTTGTAAACTAAGAAGGAAAGTTCATTGACTATTATAAAAATGTTTATTATAAAATCTAAATTCAATTGAAAATCTTTCGTTTTTAATGCCAATCATTTCATTAGGTTTAAAAAAAAATTTTTAATAAAAATTTCATTAATAAGAAGAAAAAACGCAATAAAACACTTAAACACATTAAAAACGACAATAAACTTTTCACGCTTTTTTAAACGATATACCTAAACGAAAACACAACACAACGTCGCGCTTTTTACGCATGCTTTTAAACGTTTAAGCCAATAAGCGTTTAACGAAAAAGCTTTTTTTCAAGCGCGCTTATTTTAAAAAGTACAACGTTTAAACGCTTTTAAGAAATAAGCCGTTTTTTCCATCTCTAACTGTACATATATAAGTATATTTATATAAATACATATTATAATACATCCATGACTGGAGTACAAATGCGCGTATTGATCACACAAACATCTGCCCCCACCGGGATTCGAACCCGGCGACAGCCATGAAACCCGGCGTACAAACCACTCGGCCACGGAGGTCGTCGTATTATGAAGGATATGTGATGTTTATCCAAGAAGCAGAATAGAGATACAAATAGGTTAGTGGCACAGATAGCCTCAAAAACAATGCAGGCCAACAAAAGCTGTCTGATAATGTGTACCAAAATCTATAATCATACTTATATTTTTTTTAATTTTTAAGCATGTAACTGCTTGATGTTTAAATCTAAAGCAAATATAACTAGAAAAAAATCCACGCGGACCAGGCAGCAGTCGGGACTCGAACCCGCACTTTAATTGCTATTTCTTCTTTTAAATGTTTAATACTTGTAAAAGTATTCATTTGACATTGTGGGTTACCTACAATACGAAGAAATGGCGCTGCCTTGCAGCTTAAGAATGGCTAGAAGAATTTCGACGCGTTAGCGTAATTGGTCAGCGCATTCGCCTGGATTGCGAAGGGTGCGGGTTCGAGTCCCGTCTGCTGCCTGGTCCGCGTGGAACTTTTTCTAGTTATATAATCATACTGTTTAAAAACACCTGCGTAAATGGTTACGAGCACATACATTTTATAATCAAAACCCAAAATCATTTATTCAGTCTAGGCTTTTACAAGCACATATGAATGTCTAGAAGCTTCACCATCGGTTCGTAAATCTACGGCGGGAGACCTTGTACTGAGAAGAACCGGCAAGAAACACAGCAAAGGCTGTTTTTTCCCCCTGTATTGTTGTATACAGAGTCGTCGAGTTGAAAAATGACTTCAGAGATACTTCTGATCACTCTTTTAGATAAATCTAAATGAGTTATTATGTGTTTAAATGAAACTGGCATAGAATTGTATCAATTTGCTTTTAAGATAGTTGAAAGTTTTGTAATTTTTGCATGCTAACAAATTGTAGCTGTCAAGCCTCATGTTTATGAGGCCCTATTTACTGTAACACCTTGTATACCATGTTTACAAGCAAATAAAGACATTATTATTATTCCTATTATAGCCTATTAATGTCCCCACTGGGGGAGTACAGGCCTTCTCTATGGATGAAATAGGGAGGTTGAGCCATGACCCACCACGAGGGATCATAGCAAATTTTTCTTTAAAAAAAATCTTTATACCTATTTAAAAGTCTAGAAATGTAAATGACATTCTTAAAAAAATAAAAAATACAACTTTATATATTTTATAACCCCTGTATGTTACAGACGTAAGTACTCAAACTGTCGTTAAAACCAGACGGCCATTTTTCATAGCCATTTATCAATTACAAATCGGTTCTCGGCGGATTTGCCAAGTCAATGGCGTATTTTAAATTATGGCAGTTATAATTCTAGATAGACCACAGCGCATTATGCGCTCGAATCAAAGCGCCAGTCGGATGAAGTACCTATACATAAACTTCCATATAAGTTCAATCAATCAATCAAATACTTTATTTGTGATACACTAGTTAAAAAAAATATGGGTGCGTGTACTTAAGTACGCGCGTGAGAAGTTATACTTCTTTTTGGAATTATTAAAAAATAGTTTTTAATTGCATGCAGATAATTAATTACAATAAGATAATAAAAGGATTGGAAAAGGATAGTCAACGCAGTCAATGAAGTTCAGTTTTAATTTGAAAAATTTAATAAATAATCAAAATATTCAATTTAAATCACTACTGAATAACATTTATTAGCATATATAAATTTCGCATTTGTATAACATTATAACACGTGTTAAGAATATAGAAACTAGAAACATGTGGATAAATATTATAAATATGAAAACAGTGATCAGAGGCGACGAGCGTCCCAACATGTGCGACTAAGAGATCCTATTACTATTTTGTTGGAAGCTTTTTTTCGAGACTTACGAGTAATGTGCGGTTTAGCGGCCGACTTCATGGTGTTACTTTTCTGTTACAGTGTTGCGCGCGCATCTTAAAATTTCACTCTCATCATTTTTTCATAACGCGCCCGCGGCTAACTTCATTATGTTACTTTTGTGTTACAGTGTTGCGCGCGCATCTTAAAATTTCACTCTCATAATTTTTTCATAACGCGGCTAAAGAAGTATAACTTCAATAAAAAGTTACATGTGTCATTATGAATTCTAAAAGTTTTTTGTTAAGAAACGGACATGCATACTAAGAATAAATTAACTGAAAGTTTTTCTTTTAAATGTGCTGTAAGAAAACTGGAATTTTACACTTTGTAGGAAAACTAGAGCTGAAATTCCACACGGATGTTATAAAGAGATGATTATTTTATTTTAGCTCGAGTGTTGGCATTACTGTAGCGATGAAAGTTGCCTTCATTGCGGCTTGTAGCTGTCGACACGACGCGGCAAACTGTCCCCAGGGAGAACTTCGCATGAAAAACATCGCACAGACTAACGAAATAAAGTACTCTAAACAAAGAATTTTTTAAAGAAAAGTTTACTAGAAAAAAATCCACGCGTGGATTTTTTTCTAGTAAACTTTTCTTTAGATTTAATCATCTAGCAGTTAAATGCTTAAAAAATAAATAAAATCATAAATAAATTTTTACTAAAAAAACAGTTCCACGAGGACCAGGCAGCAGGCGGGACTCGAACCCGCACCCTTCGCTATCCGGGCCAATGTACTGACCATTATGCTACGGCCCTGATGGCCTTGTCGATTTTGTTCTAGTATTTTGACGAACTCCGTGGTTGAATGGTTTGTATGCCGGGTTTCATGGTGTCGCCGACTCGAGAGGTCCCGGGTTCAAATCCCGGTGAGGGCAGATGTTTGTGTGATGAATACGAGCATTTGTACTCCAGTTTAATATGTATTTATATATAAATATACTCATATAAATATATCAGTATGTATGTATTCTATCCGTTACCCTAGTATCCCATAACACAAGCCTTACAGTGCTTACTTTGGGGCTAGGCTAATGGGTGTGGGACTTGGAAATATTTATTTATTAAATATAGAAGGTCGTTAGTGTCAAAAATCGGCACCCAATGCCTCTTCGATTACGTGTACAGTACCCCTAGCACGAACCATTATCGAATTCGAATAGTTTGCAAACCGAAATGTCAATGTCAAATTTTGCATGGAAACTTGAACAGCAGCGGAACAAAATACGTAACGGGAACTAAATATCAGCAAATATTTGACAGCGATATTTTGGACTCGCAAACGATACGATATCCTCAGGCACGATGGAGTGACGATTTGCGCAAGGTGGCTGGCAGGAGCTGGATGCGAGTAGCCCAAGATCGATCTGAGTGGCGTGCAATTGGAGAGGCCTATGTCCAGCAGTGGACTATGATAGGCTGTTGATGATGATGAAACGATACGAACTCGATATTGGTTCGTGCTAGGTGTACTGTTCAGCTACACTCTGTGGCACTCTGCGTTATTTTGTTAACATTTAGCGCGGCGCAGGGCGTGTGCAAGCGTATTGCGTCAAAATTAACGCGCGTACGTGGTACGTGGAGACTACGGAGGAATACCGCAGTGTTTTTTAACATTGAAAATTATTTTTTATTTCGACCCAGTAGATCCCATTTTTCGCTGAAAATGCGATTGGACATGAGGGCGTATGAGGGCTCAAAAGACGTGGCATTTAAAGGGCTTTAAGTAGATGTAAAAATTATTTTGGAAAAATCAAAAACCTTTTATTTTTTGTAATCGAAAAACCGAACTTTTACGATTTTCGATCGATTTTTCAATCAAAAATTCGAGCGTTTTCACAGTAATGTCCGATATCTCGAAATCTTTTTTTAAAAAGGGTTTATGATGATGATGATGATGATGATGACGACTCTGTTAATGATAATACAGGGAGAAAAAAGCAGCCCTTGCTGAGTTTCTTGCCGGTTCTTCTCAGTACAAGGTCTCCCGCCGTAGATTTACGAACCGATGGTGAAGCTTCTAGACATTCATATGTGCTTGTAACAGCCTAAACTGAATAAATGATTTTGATTATGATTATTATGATTTATGATTACGATTATACTTTATTCTGTAAGTGGTAGATACATGGATATGATGCATCTCTTTTGCACCCTGAATGCAGTGATTGAGTATCACTGCATTAAATCTACATAAATGATTGTGCACTGAGCACACAGTGAGAAGTGAAACTTCTTTTCTTAAATAACCTAACTTTAGGCGGTGCAAAAGAAGTTTTACTTCAAAAGTACATAATACAATTTTGAAGAATGATTATATTTCCCACCTGGGCGCCGATCGCCTACCAGGATTATTATGGCTATCGCTATCAATTACGATATCATTTTAATATTTCAGAACCTCGAAAGTTTTTTAAATACCTCACGCCCATTTTTTAATATTGTTATTTGCAATGCAAAAGAAAAAAAAGAGTGTGAGGCAATTGAAGACCTTCGGCGGTCAGAAATAACAAATTGAAATAGTAAGCGATACGGATAGCCATAGCAATCCCATTAGGCGATTGAACCCCTGGCCACGGTAATATTATCTATACAGTATTCTATCTTCATACAAACGGTCGGAAAGCGTGTCATACATACGCTACTCGAGTTCGAGGGGCACCCGGTGGGCATCCAGTCGCGAATGCGCCGCAGCGATGACCGTGTGTCAATTGTTTTTTAAGCAGTTAGCCGTGCTTAAACGTGCGATTTCTATTGTGAATATTTGATTGAATTAAGTAGATACCTACATAATTTAATATGGCAAAAAGCAATAGTCGATATTGTGCTGTTTTTGGTTGCTTGAACTCTTCAATAATTGAACTTTTTATACATACGTATAAATTTATTTATACTATTAAATTTAATAATAAAGCTTTTCGTACGTCTCAGTCGAGGTGTTAATATTTTTCTGTCTCAAATCTATATATTTTTTTTTATTTAAATTTACACTGTAAATAACATGTATTTTATGTAACACGTCCTAATTCATTCACAACATTTTTGTTTTACATATAAAATAAAATATTTACGATCACAAAACTAAAAAGAAGCTCAATTATGTAGATGAAATTAAAATACTGTAGGTGTGTTTACGCCCCGCTCGGCCGTAGGTAGTTATTTCAAGGACAGGGCCGAGTCACAATACTGTATAGATAATATTACCGTGCCCTAGGCTTGTCTCCCGAATTTCCCTTATAATTGAAATTAGTTTTAACCTCTCACCTGCTCTCGATGCAGCTGCCTGGTCTTCCGCCGCGGCTGCTTGTGCGTCGCCACCATACCGTACATGGTTATTACAACGTTACACTCACTAACTATGTTCCACTTAAAAGTAGTTACAACGTTACACTAACTAATTATGTTCCACTTATATATAGTTACAACGTTACACTCACTAATTATGTTCCATTATTTTATTAAGTAGGTATTTTTTATAGTTTGTTCCGTCGTTAAAATACAGGTTGCAATAAAACTTTTTTTTAAACACACGAAAAAGATGGTGATTAAAGCAGCTTTATAACTGGGTAACATACTTTATAACTTCATAAATGTTACATTGTGTTCAATGTAACATTTATTTTTAGCTAAGGACTGTCAAATCTTAAAGTGCTAGCTAGGTGGGCCGAAAGATGTGTTCGGAAGTATATAATGAGACTAAAATAAAAGATGGACATATTCTGTTGTCGCGAACTTTTTTATAGAACTACTAGCTGACCCAGCGAACTTCGTACCGCCATAAAAATAGGGGCAGGTGGTAGAAGAGAAAATTTAGGGTTGTACGTATTTTTAATACCACATTATAAAAAAAAATATTGTCCAAAAAAAATTTTAGAGGTGTGTGTGTATGTTATAGTGTTCTATCAATTTCCTGGGATAACATTCCTCCTAACCCATATGAGAACACTGCGTTACAATACCCAATAGTTTGATTTTGGCGCGAAGGCTCATTGTAGGTTTCAGAACACTAAGTTCACTACGTTACAGGTGGACAACCATTATCACTTAAGGATATGAAAAATATATAGTAGCCGATTCTCAGACCCACGGAATATGCATATAGAATTTCATAAAAATCGGTCAGGCCGTTTCGGAGGAGTATGGTAACTAACATTATGACACGAGAATCTCTTATCTATTAGACAAGTCCGTCCGTCTGTCTGTCTGTGGTGCTGTTTCAGCGGCCAAATCGTAAGAGATAGATAAAGAGAATATTTAAGTTATAAGTTAAGAATAGTCCGATAAGACTACAAACCGGATTTGAGTAACGTAGCACTTCCGGTTTTCGAGAAATCAGGTTTTGGTGAACATTTGGTTCACTGGTTCGCTAGTTTTATATATAAGACTAGTGGCCCGCCCTCGCTTCGCTTCGGTGTAGAGCTGTAGTGTAAACTATAGTTTTTGTTCTCAGGCTTGTGCTATAAACAATGACTTTATTTATATAATTACACGTGTTATTGTGAGTCAACCATAAAAGATAGACATATGCTGTTGCGGGATATTTTTTAGACAATTTTATGTAGAATATTTCCGTCATACATGATTTCTATGTAACTTTAACCATTAGGGCTGCACACGCGACGGAAGCTTAAAAAATGAAATAACTTCTCCCGTTTTCCCAACATTTCCCTTCACTACTCTGCTGCTATTGATTGTACCGTGATGAAAAGTATACTATAACCTGCCCAGGAGTATGAAGAATAATTGTACCAAGTTTCGTTAAAATCCGTCGAGTAGTTTTTGTTTCTATAAGGAACATACACACAGACAGACAGACAGACAGACAGACAAAAATTTTACTGATTGCATTTTTGGCATCAGTATGATCACTAATCACCCCCTGATAGTTATTTTGAAAATATATTTCATGTACAGAATTGACTTCTCTACAGATTTATTATAAGTATAGATTAAAGGGAAACAATTCCGTCATACATGATGTTTGTGTAACTTTAACCGTTTACGGAAGCGCTGAAATGGAATATCCTTCCCCCTTTTTCGCCACATTTTTCATCAATGTTCCGATTCTACTCGTTGTAGTGTGATGTTATATAGCCTACAGCCTTCCTCGATAAATGCAATATCTAAGACGAAAAGATGTTTTTAAAGTTCCTGAGATTAGTGCGTCCAACCAAACAAATAAACAAATAAAATCCTCGGTTTTTTTTTTGTCACACCAGTTAGCCTAGCCCCAAAGTAAGCACTGTAAGGCTTGTGTTATGGGATACTAGGGTAACGGGTAGAATATATATACTATACTAAATAAGTATATTTATATAGAAATACATATATTTTATGATATTAGTATACAGTCGGACCACGATAAGTCTGCAGTAGACTGACAGTAGCAAATATTTAAAGGAGATTGCTCAGCTTCCATACATGTTTGGCCTAAAGCCCAATAATCATGAAAAATTGTTTCCTAGATTCGAAATTATATATAAATTACTGTAAAAACGAATATTATTGACGGACACCCCTGAGAACTTCTGTAAACCATGTACACTGGATTATTTTGAGGTTATGTTTGCAAATAGGTACATAGGTATTAAAATAATAAAAACAAATAAGTTATATAGTAAACGGTAAAATTAAAAGTCCTTTTTAAAATGAAAATATTATACAAAGGTGTCCGTTAAAATCTAATGACTGTAAAATAAAGTATAAATTACTCCAAGAATTACCGTATATGTCAATATTTTTTGTACATTTGGGCCAATTTGAGCAATCTCCTTTGCACATGGCAGTACTGATTATAGTTCAATTTACTTTCCTGATACTTTATTGTTAACCGACTTAAAAAGAGGAGGTTCTTAATTATATATAAATTATTGTTCGCACATTTATGGGCGGATTTCGTTGATTCAGTTTTAGAGTTCCGTACTCAAATGGGAAAACGGAACCCTATTGCTAACATGCTGTCGTCTGTCTGCCTGTCTGTATGCCATGGGTCTATAGATTGTTAACGGAATGAGTTACAAAACTGAAATTTTGACAAAACTGAATTTTTAGTTCAAAATTCAATTTCATTATTTTTAATCGGGGGCCGTAAATACACGTGATAAATCATTGTCTAGGGCTTGTTAAGTAGGATATGAATATTCTTATGTATCGGGATGGGCATCGAAATTATAATTAAAATAAAAAATTTAACACTTGACAGTTCAACTCAACTGTCCCGAGCCTAGCGCCCTCAGAACATTATATAAAGTCTTTGCTCAGAACAGGGTAGCCGTGAAAGTTGTAATTTTGAAACTATTTTTTTGACGTAAAAATTTAAACTATTTAAGAAAGTTTAGTTTGTGCCATATGCAGTATGCACATCACACACTAAAACATTAATTTCCATCACACACGAAAACATCAATTTCAAAATCGGTATTTAAACATCAAATACTGAAAACGTCGGTTAGAAAAAAAATATGAAATACTATCCTACTTAACTTTCATCATCAGCCTATTAATGTCCCCACTGCTGGGGTACAGGCCTTCCCTATGGATAACAGGGAAATTAGACCATGACCCATCATGCGGGCCCAGTGCGGATTAGCGGGTGCTAACGACTGCAGATGCAGCCGGAACCAACGGCTTAACGTGCCTTCCGAAGCACATTTTAAACCGATCGGGCTGAGACTTTGCATGCAGGTATAAGAAGAATCATAGATGAATGTCATTGTGTATAATACAAGCCTGAGAACAAAAACTGTAGTCTACACTTCAGCTCTACACCGAAGCGAAGCGAGGGCGGGCCGCTAGTTATTACATATGAAGCGTTTTAAAATAACACTGACGGCTCAGCGTTGATCACTGTCAGCGCTGAGCCTTGTCCGCGTCTACGCCAGTGTTAATTGTATAAAAATAAAGACGCACGATTGAAGGCCTGGAACGACCTCGCAATCGCACTGTTTAAATAGATGAACATGAATATTTTTATAAATTTTATTATTTTTAAAGCATGTAACTGCTTCATGTTTAAATCTAGAGAAAATGTAACTAGAAAAAATTCCACGCGGACCAGGCAGCAGACGGGACTCGAACCCGCACCTTTCGCAATTATTTTATTAATTAAACATCAAGTAGTTACATGCTTTAAAAATAATAAAATTTATAACTAAAATTGCTATTTCTTCTTTCAAATGTTTAATACTTGTAAAAGTATTCATTTGACATTGTGGGTTACCTATAATGCGACGAGATGGCGCTGCCTTGCAGCTTAAGAATGGCTAGAAGAATTTCGACGCGGTCCGTGAGGGCCGCGGTAGCATAATTGGTCAGTGCATTCGCCCGGATTGCGAAGGGTGCGGGTTCGAGTCCCGTCTGCTGCCTGGTCCGCGTGGAATTTTTTCTAGTTACATTTTCTTATGAATATTTTTCTTCGTTGTTGTTGAAGTCTTTTCTTTTACCAGAAAAAAACGCGACAGCAACTCGAACAGTCATTTGATTGCATATCTGTACTCTAGCGACGTTGAGCACTAAACTAAAACGAGTTGCCGCAGACAGATGCACGCTGAGAGCTACGCGCGTATAATGCGATTCAACTAAGAATAGGACCGACTGGCCGCCATATTTTGACGTCATAGCTGTCAATTCAAACCAAATAGGTAGAGTGAGCAAAAAAATGTTGCTATTTGATAAAACTTATTTACTAAGATTAAATGAGACAAAACAACAGATTTTAAAATAAAAATCTAAGGTTGTGAAAGAACACAACCGATTTTTAATAGTATTTCTTTATTAAGACTGTGTGAAAAAAACATTAATCAGAATGTAGTATCTTCAATTTCGCCCATCTCTGCAGTACCGCCGCGCCGGCGAAGTTATGAATAATATAATAATAATAATAATAATCATGTAGGTCACATACGAACATGCATCCTATATGTAAACGAAAGTTTTCACCATAAAGTGACATTTGGTTGACGATTTAGGTTATCAACCAATCATAGCCAAAGCTCAATAAATGAAAAAAAAATCAACCAATATTAATTATCAATATTTGTTATTGTTTGTTTAAAAATGTTTGGTTTTCAGAATCAGCCGAGTGCTAAAAAAGTGTTCCGAGATTTTTTTGCAAACCGTACTTTTCAAGCGACATTTGACAGATGGAGGTGGAGGACATTGGCTTTCCTATTCTTATTTGAATCGGATTATAGTCCTCAGCGCGTGACTCTAAAACCAACCTAAACTTTTTCCTCAAATTAATGTGAGTGGAACCGAAGGGTGGTCTAGTTTATAATAAAATTAGTTTAAATATAATTTGTCAAAATTTGTTTTAGGTTTATAATATAATGCCGGATAGCCTAGTAACGAGCTAAATGACTGTGACACAATTATCTAAAGGTCGTACACAAAGCCGGTACAGATTAAACCCTTGTCAAAATTATCTCCCAGTGTAACGAGCTGCTCTCCAGACCGTTAGTAATGATTGACATAATTCAAACGCATCAAAATGTACTTTTTGAGATTCAAATGTTCTTTATTTACTAATACTAATACTATATGTGACATCCGTGGTTGAGTGGTTTTTTTTACGCCGGGTTTCATGGTGACGCCGACTTGGGTTCGAATCCCGGTGGGGGCAGATGTTTGTGTGATGAATACGAGCATTTGTACTCCAGTCATGGATGTTTCATATGTATTTCTATATAAATAGACTTATATATGTACAGTATATGTGTTCTATCCGTTACCCTAGCATCACATAACACAAGCCTTATAGTGCTTACTTTAGGGCTAGGCTAATTGGTGTGAGTGTTGGAAATATTTATTTATTATTACTATTTATATGTGTACAAAAGGTGGTTGCGTGATAAATTAGCGCTAACAATATTGACCTTAATCATGTAGGCATGCAAATAATTTAACACATTTGCAGAGCCCTCTTTCCCAGTGGGCACTTTGGGTAAGTGCCCCGGGCCCCGCTATCGATAGGGGCCCCCCTCAGATCAAATACAAAGTCCCTAGTTCCTGTTAAATCACCAAACGGAGCGTCGTAGGGGCCCCATTATCCTAATATGCCCAGGGCCTACAATAGGTCAAAGATGGCACTGCATATTTGTTTCTTAGTTTTTCATGCACACCACTCATTAAATAAAACAAGTTTCAACGGTATAGATGCACTGATTTTATTTATTTATTGATGTTTCGAAAACGGCTTCTTAACTAGCGAAAGATATGTGGTAGAAATCTTAAATGAACACGTTGGTATGGTCAATTTAGGTGAGGATGCTATTTTTATGCATGACAATTCCCGATGCATACAGGTTGGATTGTGAGTGACTACCTTCAAGAGCTCCCCCAATTACGCTTCGTGAGCTCAAAATTGCTCCCTCAGAGGAATGGGAGAATATTCCCCGAAATCGTATAAGAAACTTGGTGTACAGCATGCCAAACCCGGTTAACGCAGTAATAGAAGCACGAGGAGGGTTACCATCTGACCGGATAAAGCCGGTCTAGACCAGGTTTTTACGTGTTAGAGCGGACTCCGCCCGGATTTTACGTCAGATCGGATTTTTGGTAACTAAGCACGAGGAGGCAATACGAAATATTAAAATTCTAGAAAAGAGAAATGTTGTTAAAAAATGTCGTTTCCTATTTTTTTGCACATAAAATATGTTGACTCGTAAATTTTATTACATTCATTTAAGGAGTATATAATTGTCTATTAAACAAAATTTATTTCATTAAGTTAGCATTCTAAGTTTGCGGGATTTGCGGGATTCTTTATGTGACCCGGATTCATTGCTCCCGAGTGTAGTTGATCGCTGACTGTTCACACCGACACTGCCGTCTAATCTCTTTTGTTTACACGGAATTATCGAAGACAGACTCCTTGATTGTGAATATCTGTACAAACTATACTTGTCTATGCCACGCCGTTCAACTCTGTTCTTGTCACTGTCTTGTCTGCTATTTTTATAACTGCCTTTACTTACTGCCGTATCCTTTTAATTCTGTAATATTTAAAGCTATTATCGGGATTGTTACCATGTACCTTGTTTTTTATGAGTCTCCGATATTTCGGCACTGTTGCGGACGGAGTAACTCCGTGATCATGGCGCTTGCAACAGTGCCGAAATATCGGAGACTCATAAAAAATAAGGTACATGGTAACAATCCCGTTAATAGCTATAATTATGGTGACCATGAAAGTTTAAAACAATATATCTCTAACTAGCGGCCCGCCCTCGCTTCGCTTCGGTGTAGAGATGAAGTGTAGACTTACAATTTTTGTTCTCAGGCTTGTATTATACACAAAGACATTCATCTATGATTCTTCTTATGCAAAGTCTCAGCCCGATCGGTTTAAAATTGACAAAGTTTCATACAAACTTTCATTCCCTATTTTATCCCCTTGGGGGTAGAATTGATCAAAATCCTTTCTTAGCGGACGCCTACGTCATAACATCTACCTGCATGCCAAATTTCAGCCCGATCCGTCCAGTGGTTTGGGCTGAGCGTTGATAGATCACTATGTCAGTCAGTCACCTTTGAGTTTTATATATATACATAGATATTTGTATTTAAAAATATAATCCTTTCCCCTAACCGCCGAAATGTCATATTTATTGTAAGTTTCTTGAGCGACAAAAAAATCCAATATTTAGTCGCGTCCTCGCCGGCGGTCAGACAACTGCCTAAAAGCCTCATATATCCGGCTATCAAGTTCCCACAAAAACTGTTCATTCATTATCATTAGACACACAAAAGCATATTGCGACTCAGTTATATAGAATCTAGAACACTACTCACTTCCTGTATTTCTAACCTATGTTTAAGGCACACCAATCATTGAATTAAATAAATAAATATTAACAATATAACAATAATAGGGCCGTGGTAGCATAATGGTCAGTGCATTCGCCCGGATAGCGAAGGATGCGGGTTCGAGTCCCGTCCGCTGCCTGGTCCGCGTGGATTTTTTTTCTAGTAAACTTTTCTTTAGATTTAAACATCTAGCAGTTAAATGCTTAAAAAATAAATGAAATCATAACTATAATTGCTATTTCTTCTTTCAAATGGTTAATACTTGAAAAAGTATTCATTTGACATTGTGGGTTACCTACAATGCGAAGAGATGGCGCTGCCTTGCAGCTTAAGGCTAGGAAAATTTCGACGCGGCTAATAGGGCCGTGGTAGCATAATGGCCAGTGCATTCGCCTGGATAGCGAAGGATGCCGGTTCGAGTCCCGTCCGCTGCCTGGTCCGCGTGGATTTTTTTTCTAGTAAACTTTTCTTTAGATTTAAACATCTAGCAGTTAAATGCTTAAAAAATAAATAAAATCATAAATATTAACAACATTGTATTCGTGGGAATCAGTTAGCCTTGCCCCAAAGTGAGGAGTGAAAGAACAAGTTTGATGTAAGTATTGTATACTACATGTCATGGCTCTGATTATCTCGTCGGGAGCGGAAACTACGAGATACGACGGTTTCGCGGGAGATATAAATTATATAGCGTCGCTAATATATCGAATGTTGTGGAATATTTAATATTTATGAAATATTACATATATGACAATTTAAAGTATCTTATAAGACTTAAATGTTGACATGGCAAAAATAAGGTTGACTCTATAATCTAGCGAATTTTTGTATTCTTAACAAAAATGATATTTATTACTTGTACATTATGGAAATAAAGAGGCTTGTATTTATACATTTAAGAATAATTAAAACAAAAAATATACTATAACAATGAACCTAAAACTAAAAACCTTAAAAAAATAAAATATAATAACTAAAATACATTATTAAAAGGAGTCCCTTTAGGCAAGGTTCCGAAGATACTGGCAGCGTTCCCCCTTTGGATAGCTAGACTAATTCTTTGTCCGAGGTAGCTGCCAGCTCTTCGGTCTCCTGTGATGTCGACTAATCTTTTCGCTATTTCTTTAAAAAGCCTTATAGCGCTAGGACCCCACGGACCAAGGGTCTCGACACCGAATGGGACAAAATCATATTCGGAGCCTAGACCCCTGTATTAATTAATTATAGATAAAAAATATTAAATCAAAATATCTGTCTGAAAAGATGTTTTGTTTCCAACACTTCATTTTGCGCAGAGTAGGTAACACGTTTTTAATTTCCACTTGCCAGAAAAATTGACGTTTATTTTATCTTCTACCTGGGTACGCCCATGCTACTTATATATAAGTGTGAAAAAAATAAGACAGTGTTGTATTGTTAAATACATGTATTATACCTTGGTGTAAACGCGGTGTTAAGGTGAATATTTTTCTACCCACAATAACAGAAATTACGAGTACTGAAAAACCAGCACTCGTTCAAATGAACAAACAATGCGTGAAAAGGAATGCTTGTTTTTTTTTTAAATTATAAAAGAACTTCCCTATTGTGCGGTGCTGAATTAATAACTCGATTGTTTTACGGATCCCTTCTTTACGGGATTGTTGTGTTTTATAATCCTATCTGTACTCTTTATGTTGTAGTAATTTTTCAACTTGACGTCTTGAATGTATTCAAGAAATAAAATAGCGAGAAAAGTTTTATTTCAGGGCTTTCTTTGTGGCGTACACCCGTAAAGCGTCTTTGAAGACCCGTGGCCGAGTGGTACCTATGTACATCGAGTTTCGTGGTGTCGCTCACTCGAGAGGTCCCGGGTTCGAATACAGGTGTTTGTGTGATGAATACGAGCATTTGTTCACCAGTCATGGATGTCATGGTGTTATTTCATTTTAGTTATGTAATACGAGGAGCTCGTTGGCGCAAGAGGTTAGCGCGTTCGGCTGCGATCGTTGAAGTTAAGCAACTTTCGCAGTGGTCGGTAATTGGATCGGTGACTAAAAATTTACTGTCACGAGCTTCTCCGTGCTTCGGAAGGCACGTTAAACCGTTGGTCCTGGCTTCATCTGCTGTCGTTAGCACCCACCAATCCGCACAGGGACCGCGTAGTGGGTCATGGCCCAATCGCCCAATTTCATCCATAGCGTAGGCCTGTGCCCCAGCAGTGGGGCATTAATAGGCTGATGATATGTAATGCGAAATTATAAATACGAAGTTGAATCTGTTGTTACGCTTTTACATCAAGTCTGGAACTACCTGTTAATATAAATTGTATAGACTAACAAATCGCCTACAATGGACTGGGAGTCACAGAAAAGTTTTGAATACGCTCGCGTAGACAGGCTAAAATCGAAAACTAGGTATTTTAAACGATATCAATCAACCTAGCAATATTCCTTCCGTAACAATTATTATTCAAACATAATCTTATTATTTGACGTGCTATTCATATGTAAATGTATCCAAACATAACACTTTTGATGGAAAAATGAATTGAAATCAAATTGTTGGACGACTATTCACCACGACCGACACTGATCCTTTGATTTCCCGTTATAGTTTTAATTTAAAAAAACTTGTTCACTACTAACTGTCAGTTTTCCCGCGCTTTTGCGGCTTACCGCCGAGAGACCGCCATGTAAACTGCCTGAAACTGATACGGGAATTGCAGCATCCTTAAGACAAATTTACATTTGCTGCTCCGAACACCCTTAATGCTTAGGAAATAAACGCGATTTTCACTATTTTAACTGTTGCATAAAATATCGTTGCATCCTTGTAAAACACGTTTCATGGCATAAACCTTAGTAGCTCTACAGAAGGTATATTTTCGTTTAACTAATAGTACGAAATCCTTATTATTGCCCAAACAGTAGTACAGTTTATTTAAACCTTAAGGAGTTAAGAATAAAGTTTATAATGGCATAATTTTTAACCTTGTTCTTAAATTGTATTGTTCTGGTTAAATAGTGCGATGCCACAAATAAGTTTTTCGTGCCAAACCGAAAATAGGTCTTAATACAAGGGTGTTAAGAACTAAATTTGAGAGTTTTGAAAATCCCGCCCGTTTATTCTTTTTAAATGCACTTGTCGCCTACTTTGTTAAGAATAAAGCCTACAGCACACCACTATTGTGATTTACCTACTAAAGACTTTAAAACGACAGTAGTAAGTACGAAAATGGTTTGACAATACCAGATTTTACAAAGATTCTTTAGGAAGCAATAAATTGAAATGCCTTAGTTTGAAATGGGTAGAAACTTTTTCTTAGGATTAAAGAATTTTCGTTTTAATAACAACGAGAATAAATTGTTCTAGTAGGTAGTTCTATTATTATAAAAAAAAACGAGAGAGCCTTACAGTAGTCGCGTATGATGTGTAACATTTGAAACCTCACCTTATATTAGTAAAAAAAGAAATAAAACCTACTACAAAAGGAATAAGTCATTTGAACATTATGTTCTAAAATCAAATCAAATAGCGCGCGCTTCCCAAACTTCCTGTTAAACACTTCCGTCCCATTTCACTTAATCACCACAAATTGCCCGAAAGCGAGAGGAAAGATGTTACACATCAAAAAAGGGCATGTGCTGTTAACATAGCTATATGCGATAGAACTGAAACCTACAAGAATATGAAGACGTAAGAGTCCTTAATGACTAGGTACTTTAAAATACAGGGTAAAATTAAATATTCTATACTTAAATTGTTTCTAAAAATAAATAATAGCTTAATAAAAGAAAAATAAAACAATTAAAAATAAATAACAGCTTAATAAAAGAAAAGCACCATTAAAAAACGAGCGAGCCTTACAGTAGTCGCGTATGATGTGTAACATTTGAAACCTCACCTTATATTAGTAAAAAAAGAAATAAAACCTACTACAAAAGGAATAAGCCATTTGAACATTAGGTTCTAAAATCAAATCAAATAGCGCGCGCTTTCGCGATTTCCTGTTTTACACTTCCGTCCCATTGCACGAAATCACTCCCACAGGAAAGCGAGAGGAAAGATGTTACACATCAAAAATAATCGAGCTCAGGATCGATCCACTGATCATTTGGTATCGACCCACAAAACAGTTACCGTTCGGCTATCCGTGTCTTATAGTTTATGATAAAATTACGGATACCTATCTTGTGTCATATACTCTACTTCCGTTTCAGCGAATCTCAAGTCACAAAGATACTAAAAAAAATTTTCACTTCAAAAAAATTGTTATCAACTTTAAGCCCTGCCAGAATTATCAGCGCTGCAGCAGCCCTCGTGTTGCTGTAGTATTAAGCTGAGACAGACCTAGTAACCTATCCTGCTCTATTATGTTTAAGTTAATATGTGTTTAAGGCCAATCAAATTTCCAACTTTCTTTCTAATTTACTTTTGGCCAATTTAAAAAAGGAGGAATATAATTTATTTTTATTGTTGTTTGCGCATAACTGTGAGGTTAGTGGAACAATTTTGATTACTCTTTACTTTGTTTAGTAGTGTTTGTTAGCGAGATGGTTCCATATTAATTTGGTGAAGATCAATCTTTATATTGTAATACTGTAAATAAAAAATAAGATATACAAAATCAATTTGAAAGTAAACTGTAAAATAAATAAAGACTAGGCTGTATAGGCATTGTTCCTCTTGCTATCCCAAAAAAGGGGGAACTTAAAAAAGTTAAAGTAAAAGTAAACTGTCATAACAAGTTTTGACGTTTCGATCCATTGTTGTCTGATAAGAAATTGTGTAAAATCCATAAAAAGTTGGGACTTAAATGGCTAAAACTATAATAAAATGCCCTTTCCAAAGATAGAGGGATACGTCGTCACTGAAAAACTTGGTTCTGGAAGTTATTCGACCGTTTACAAAGCCTACACTAAGGTAATTCACCTTCAAAAATATCTATTTTACTTCTCCGCAAATAATTTCATTCAAATCTTCAGTTTACATCAATGATAACAATGATATTATTTACTCTGTTCTATCTATAACATAATTAAAAAGCAAATATCAGCAGAGATTGACTGCATAAATTGATAAAAGGCATATTTATAAAAGTCAAAAACTTTTATATTAGTAGAGGTTTCCTGCGGTTTACCCGAATTAATTTGAGAAAAAAGGTATAGTGGGTCTGTTGTATTATCCAAAAAATATTGTGCGATTGTTAATAAGTAATATTGAACACTTTACATTGTAAAATTTACATAAATACGAAAATTGTGCCAGTCAACGATTTATTCTGATGTTAGTGCTTGAAGGACGATTTGTGACCAAACGGACGGTGTGCTGAGGTAAGTGCGCATGTTCCTTTCCTTTGTATGCAGGTCTTCAGCCATTTTCTTTGTTCTAAATAGACAAGGCAATTGCAAGACACAGTTTATTTTGTATTTTTATTCATATATGATTTACTACCACCCCTCAGGTTAGCCTGTCCATATAAACATTGAGCATGCATAATTATTATTTTCCCGCAATCCAAAGTTATGGGGCTTTGGGCACCTCCAGTCACTGAAAAAATACACATATGCTGTTGCAGACTTTTTTATAGAGCTGTCAAAAAAATACATGATTTTTGTGTAACTTTTACACAATGTCACAAATGGAATATTTTTCCCGTTTTCATCCTTGCTCCTCTCCTATTAGTCGTAGTGTTAAGTTAGATGGCTTAGAGCCTTCCTTGATATATGCACTATCAAAAAGATTAATGAAAATCGGACAAGTACTTCCTGATATTAGTGCAGGGTCATTCCATTTCATATGCAAGCTTTGCCAGTTTCTTAGAGATGTGAATAACTGTTATCTCAATTTATAGCTAAAATTAATAAAAAGATGCTAATCTATCAGAATTTGATAAAAAGCAACACTCAAAAATCCTATTTATGATTTTTCTCAATGACTCAAAATTCCTATTGCTGTGGTGTTATTTTATATGATTAATTTGCAACACTGGAAACTTTTAAAATAATTTGAAATGAATGGTTATGAGAAACGGACCTATGGAATATATGAAACGAAATTGCGCCACGAGCGTATATACAACACAACTATATGTATGTATGTGGTCGTGGGATGCGTGCACAGCTCTTCCAGAGGAGCATGAAAGTTGGAGGGTTACTCGATGAAGGCTAAACGAGCGTCACACGCGACAATATATATATGTATATGAGTGATGCGTGCGCTGCTCCATTCCCCTATGCCTAATGCACCGCCTCATGTTAGGTTATTTAAAAAAAGAAGTTTCACTTCAGATGTTTGCTCTGTGCACACTAATTTATTTTTAAGCATTTAACTGCTACATGTTTAAATCTTAAGAAAATTTTGTTTTGTTTTGTTATTAACACAGGTTGGTGCTCGGTCAATAGTGGCAGTGAAATGTGTGGACAAGAGCCGCATCAAGAACTCGGGGACTGCGGTGGACAACCTCATCACGGAGATACGGCTGCTGAAGACGTTGACTCATCCTCACATAGTTCACATGAAACACTTCACGTGGGATGACAGGTATAATGAATTAACTGTTATTGGCTGACTCCAACCCCCTATTGATAAACGAAGAGTAAGCTTTGATTAGTTACTTCATGTTTTGTCTATATTCATTCAATGACAATCTCCGCGCCAGAGTGTTTTGTACGCCGGGGTTTCAACGTGTCGCGTACTCGAGAGGTCCGGAGTTCAAATTCCGGTGGGGGCAGATGTTTGTGTGATGAATACGAGCATTTGTACTCCAGTCATGGATGTTTAATATGTTTTTCTATATAAGTTTACTTATATATGTACAGTATATGTATTCTATCCGTTACCCTAGCATCCCATAACACAAGCCTGCAGTGCTTACTTTGGGGCTAGGCTAATTGGTGTGAGTGTTGGAAATACTTATCAAAGTTCCTCCCATTCGCACGAAGCGATTTGCTTCCGCTTTCATTATGCAAACGTTTAGGGACTGGAATTTCTTGATGAGGTCTGATTTCCCGGACCAATATAATCTGGACATCTTCAAGGCCAGAGTGAACAGGCGTCTTCTAGGTAGGCGTGTACCATCCTAGGCCTCATCATCGCTTTCCATCAGGCGAGATTGTGGTAAAACACCTTGCCCATTAAGCATATAAAAAAAGACGGTTTGCGCTCCAGGAGTGCCGACAGAAGTGAAAACTTGAATATTAACGTTGTGCATTTTTGATATTTTGGAATGGTTAGGGAATAATTTTGGATGAATTGTTTTAATTATCAGCATAAAAGTACTATCATGTAAGTGGTAGAATACAATATTTATTTATTGCGCTATCGTACATAAGCTTGACAATTTATATTACATTAAAAAAGTTTATCTCTCAGAAAAATCAAATTACATGAATCACGTTTAAGCGCACTTAGCGACATCTATTGTAAAAAAAATGCATTTTTTTCGCAATAAAGCTACCACGTGGACGTCCTAAACAGAGACATGTTTCATCCAATATATTGAAAGTCAACAACCTTTCCAATTTTATTGTGTGTCATGATGCGATCGGCCCACGTGTTTAACCTGACGCGAGTTTAACATTTTTTACCCATACAAAAAAAGTGTACAACGCCGCTAAAGAAGTTTTCACTTCAAAATGCCCCCAACGGGATCTTTAGTAATTTGCAGAGAGGTCTTTTTACTTCTTCCAAATAATATTGGCACATTTATTTTGAACCATGTTTTTTCTTCGATTAAGAATAGATTTAATTAATTAATAGAAAAATTTCAACATGTAATAACGAAATTAATAGAATTCTTTATTCTTTTTAGATCAAAGATTTTTTCAACTCAGTATGTTATTGAATGAACTTTATAAATATTTATATTTACATGCAATAATATTGTTCTTTTAGGAGCATATATATAATTATGGAATACTGCTGCGGGGGGGACTTATCCAAGTACATCCAGAGATACGGCAGAGTTCCAGAAAAGCAGGTAACCAAAAGAAAATTTTACTAGAAAAAATTCGCGCAGACGGGACTCGAACCCGCACCCTTTGCTATCCGGGCGAATGCACAGACCATTATGTTATCGCGGTCCTGATGGCCGTGTCGAATTTTTCCTAGAAAAAAACATCTTTAGATTTAAACATCTAGCAGTTACATGCTTAAAAAATAACAAATAGAACTACATATAATTGATATTTCTTCTTTTCAAATATTAAATACTTGTAAAGGGATTCATTTGACAACGTGGGTTACCTACAATGCGAAGAGATGGCGCTGCCTTGCAGCTTAAGAATGGCTAGAGGAATTTCGACGCGGTCCATGAGGGCCGCGGTAGCATAAATATCAGTACATTCGCCCGGATGGCGAAGGGTGCGGGTTCGAGTTCCGTCTGCTGCCTGGTCCGCGGGGATTTTTTCTAGTAAAATTTTCTTCAATTTTAACATCTAGCAGGCCTTAAATTGAATAAAAAAATAAGTTATTAATTATTGGTTCTTTCGGAATAGTATAATCGCTACTAATATTCATATTATATAGAGATGCCAACAATTGGAACATTATTTTAAAGTTCTCTTTAGATATAAATGTCAAGCAATTAAAATCATTAATATTGTATATAATTATTGTAACCAGATTTATTTATACTTGCAGGTGAAATATTTTCTGCAGCAGCTGGCATCTGCACTCAAGTTTCTAAGGGAAAAGGGTACATTATTTACTACTTATAATGCCCGATACTTTATTTATTTATTTTATTGCAGTCTTGTCGTACATTTTTGTTCTCAGATTAATTCTAGTCACAAACAAAAACCCTATGTGGGCATCGCAAAGTCCTTATAAACTAATATTGTATTATAATAATTTACTTGCATTTTGAAGTGAAACTTCTTTACGCACGCTTGACTTGGGGAGTAAGCCGGCGAACGCGTTACGCGTTACGATAAGTGTGATCGGGCGAGGCGAACGGGAGTTGAGTGAGGAATATAAGTAAAAGAAAGCAGTGCGCGCGCACATTTTCTTTCTCTTATAGCTAGTAAATGAAATATGTATATATATTGTACACACACACACACACACACACATATATATATATATATATATATACATACCGATGGAGCTAAAGAAGTTTCACTTCAGTCGTGTGGTCATAAGCACAGTTTTTTTTAATATAATTGGAATTACAATGAAACATGAATGAAACGCAATCACAATTTATCTTCGAAACATTCTTGCATATTATAATAAGCCTTATTTTGTAAAAAAAATATGTCAAATTCACAAGGACGTTGTCTACTTAGGATATTTTTTTATGCATACAAATTTTTATCTTGTTTTAGACTTCTGTTGGCAAAAAATCATTTTACCTACTTATATTTAACATATTTATTATTATTACATTTTTTTTTTTCGATTTTGACATCTCGTAAAATATTTTTTCAAAGTTAGATTCACACTTAGTCAATTTTTGTAACCCTTTTAACGCTTATTTTTTCGATAAAGGAATAAATTAGCTAAAAAAAAGCAGTAAGTAATTTTTTTACTCCAAAGTTCAAACTTGCCATATTAAAGTTTATTGAGATATCTTCACATATGTAATGATATCAGAAATCAATAAATAATAATAATAAATGTAAAATACAACTCTTTTTAAACATCCAAAAAAAATGTTCCCTACCACTCGTTATTGGACATATTTTTTTTATATTTTTTTTTGTTAAAAGTTGAATGTTAATAGAGATGAAATATTGCAGGTGTTGTGCATATGGACCTGAAACCTCACAACTTGCTGTTGCACAAGGGATCCGATGGAAAATATATACTGAAGGTCGCAGATTTTGGGTGAGTGTGTGACAAAATCACTTTAAACATAATATATACATACTATAATAAGCCATACCTTTTGTACATTATTAAGTTGTGTATTTTTTATGTATTTTTTTTTTCGTGTACAATAAATTACTAAATAAAAAAAATATACATATATATATACAATATATGTTGGTAATTAAAAAATATAGCTCCGGCTTTCTGAAGTTTAAAAAAATGAGAAATATTTGATTATACATTTAATTTTCATGCGGAACATCTGTGTTAAGTGTTAGTCCAAAAATCTATTTCTTTCGCATAGGTATATAAAGTTGTTTAATTATTATTGTTTTTTTTTTATTTTATTAAATTCAGGATTTGTTTTAAATTTGAATTGATTTAACTGAATTTTCTTTAGATTATTGTGTGTAAAGAAAATTCACTAAAAAAATTCTTTATTTTTTTTAATTCTGGATTCAGTGCTATGCATATTGATGTATCTGAATAGGGATGATGACTATTTTTTTTCTTATTTATCAGGTAGATTTTCAAAAAGTATTGGACATGTATTTTTCCTTTTTTCACATAATATAAACATTGCAGAGATATATTGATTTGAAAAGTCGCATGAAGTCACGTTTTGGTACAATTTTCACTCAAAAGTGACGTCACGAGCCCCTACTCCCAAACTTTGACGCGCTATAACTTTGTCATTTTTTGGTTGATTGCCCAAAGAAAAAATAAGCGTCCATTATTTTTTGATCATCTAACTGACGGACTAAATAGAATTTCGTTTACTGCACCCCGTCATCGCCCCTATTGTGATTGTTTATACAACAATATCCCCTTGTGGGCACTGGTCAGGTTCGCGGCGCACGTGGGGTCCGGTGGGTCCGGTGGGCCCGGTGGGTCCGGTGGGTCAGGCATCCGTGGGTCGCCGCTGTACATGGCGCCCGAGATGATCGCCGGACGATACGACGACCGCGTCGACCTCTGGAGCGTCGGTCGGATACATACTATACTACTTATTACATACTTTACCGATATATATATACTAACTGACCCAGCGAACTTCGTACCGCCATAAAAAAATAGGGGTTGGTGGTAGAAGGATGAAAATTTAGGGTTGTATGTATTTTTGTATGATATATCATAAAAAAATTAAAAAAAAAACTAAAATTTGCAAAAAAAAATTAGGGGTGGATTACCCTTAACATTTAGGGGGATGAAAAATAGATGTTTTCCGATTCTCAGACCTACCCAATATGCACACAAAATTTCATGAGAATCGGGAAAGCCGTTTCGGAGGAGTTTAACCACAAACACCGCGACACGAGAATTTGATATATTAGATATATAAATATTTCCAACACTCACACCAATTAGTCTAGCCCCAAAGTAAGCACTGTAAGACTTGTGTTATAGGATACTAGGATAGAATACATATACTGTACATATATAAGCATACTAGACGACACCCGCGACTTCCACTGCGTTAACTTAGTTTCTTGAAAATTCCTCTGGAACCTAACATTTTTTCGGGATAAAAGTAGCCTATGTGTTAATCTAGGGTGTCAGCTAACTCCATACCAAATTTTATTAAAATCGCTACAGCCGTTTAGACGTGAAGAAGTAACAAACATACACACTCACATACTCACAAACTCACAAACTATCGCCTTTATAATATTAGTATGAATATGATTCACTGCAGTACAAATGCTTGTATTCATCGCGCAAACATCTGCCCCCCCGGGATTCGAACCCGGCACCTCTCGAGTCGGTGACGCCATAAAACTTAGCGTACAAACCACTCGGCCCCGAAAGTCGTCACATATACAGGTGTTACAAAAATGAAAATAAAGCTTGAAGGGCGTTGAAGTACATCATATAAGGAGTCTTCTCTAATTTTCTTAAAAAAATTGCATTAATTTTAACTTTTTATAAAAACAGTTATTTTTAATGTTCCTCGAACTAGTGACGTATCTTAAAATGATCGATACTTTTGATAATCATTAAAAATAACTGTTTTTATAAAAAGTTAAACCTTATGCAATTATTTTAAGAAAGTTAAAGAAGAATCTTTATATGATGTATTTCAATGCCCTTCTAGCTTTATTTGTATTTTTGTAACACCCTGTATATATATGAACATGGCCAATATAAGAATGATTATCGAATTTGTCAATTTATTCGTTTGTATTTTGACGTATTATGGCGTGCGAGGAGATGTCAATTCAATGAAAGTCACTTTTAATGTTTTCTTGTAAGGAATTTTTATTAGGTCAGAAATTTTTTAATACATACGTTGAACGAGTATTACTCTTAAAGTAACAAATCTATTTTCATCATCATCATCAGCCTATTAATGTCCCCACTGCTGGGGCACAGGCCTGAACCTATGGATGGAATAGGGAGATTGGGCCATGACCCACCGCGCGGGCCCAGTGCGGATTGGCGGGTGCTAACGACTGCAGATGCAGCCGGGACCAACGGCTTAACGTGCCTTCCGAAGCACGGAGGAGTGAGAGATAGTAAATTTTTGGTCACCCATCCAATGACTGATCACTGCGAAAGTTGCTTAACTTCAACGATCACAGCCGAACGCGCTAACCACTTGCGCCATCGAGCTCCTCAATCTATTTTAACCGTAATTATTTTTCCTTAAAAGTTCATAAAAAGCACTATTATCATGATTTTTTCAGGTTTTTAAATCCAATAGTTTAGTTTTTAGAGCCCTTTCCCTCCCTGACCATTCGAGGGAAAGGCCCCGGTAGCATATTTTTTTTTAAATATTTGGGAAGCAAACAATATTTTATTACATTGCGATTAATTAAATATAGAGAATAACATACATTTACAAAGTTTCCACTAACAATTAGTACAGTTTGAGCAGCTGTGTATTTAAAGAAGATATAACTAGAAAGAATTCCACGCAGACCAGTTTTTTTTTTCTAGTTATATTTTCTTTAGATTTAGACATCAAGCAGTTACATGCTTTAAAATAATAAAAATTATAGCTGTGTATTTATTAAAAAAAATCATATAAAGTTAAATAATGGTGAGAACATTCGCCCGGATAGCGAAAGGTGCGGGTTCGAGTCCCGTCTGCTCCGCGTGGTTTTTTTTCTAGTAGTAATATTTTCTTTAATTTCAATATATATTGTTATAATTAATATTAGTTTGTAATGATCGTAATGTTTGCTTCAACAGGTGTGATTATGTACGAATGTTTGTTCGGTAAAGCGCCATATTCTTCAAACACATTCAAGGAGCTGGTGGACAAAATCCAAAGCCAAGCTAAAATACAGGTGAGGAACATTATAAAAATATACCTATTGTTAACGCCATCTATCGTAAGCTAGCGAAAACACATTTACCTTATCCCTTCCTCTAAACTCACCCGTCGTCGACTTCGTCCGCGGCGCTGCCATCGCTGCAATTCGAACAAACGGACGAGAAAAAGGCAACGGCCTTTCGTGTGCTCCGATCGCCGAGAGGAGATACCAAGAAACTCCCAGGACTGAGAAAAAACCGCGCTCCGGAGACGCTTTTCGCCTACACATATTTCCGCCCCGGGGCCCGCGAACATCCCGCGAACATTAGTGTAAAACAGAAATAGTGGCGCGCGAACATCCCGCGAACATTAGTGTAAAACAGAAATAGTGGCGCGCGAACATCCCGCGAACATTAGTGTAAAACAGAAATAGTGGCGCGCGAACATCCCGCGAACATTAGTGTAAAACAGAAATAGTGGCGCGCGAACATCCCGCGAACATTAGTGTAAAACAGAAATAGTGGCGCGCGAACATCCCGCGAACATTAGTGTAAAACAGAAATAGTGGCGCGCGAACATCCCGCGAACATTAGTGTAAAACAGAAATAGTGGCGCGCGAACATCCCGCGAACATTAGTGTAAAACAGAAATAGTGGCGCGCGAACATCCCGCGAACATTAGTGTAAAACAGAAATAGTGGCGCGCGAACATCCCGCGAACATTAGTGTAAAACAGAAATAGTGGCGCGCGAACATCCCGCGAACATTAGTGTAAAACAGAAATAGTGGCGCGCGAACATCCCGCGAACATTAGTGTAAAACAGAAATAGTGGCGCGCGAACATCCCGCGAACATTAGTGTAAAACAGAAATAGTGGCGCGCGAACATCCCGCGAACATTAGTGTAAAACAGAAATAGTGGCGCGCGAACATCCCGCGAACATTAGTGTAAAACAGAAATAGTGGCGCGCGAACATCCCGCGAACATTAGTGTAAAACAGAAATAGTGGCGCGCGAACATCCCGCGAACATTAGTGTAAAACAGAAATAGTGGCGCGCGAACATCCCGCGAACATTAGTGTAAAACAGAAATAGTGGCGCGCGAACATCCCGCGAACATTAGTGTAAAACAGAAATAGTGGCGCGCGAACATCCCGCGAACATTAGTGTAAAACAGAAATAGTGGCGCGCGAACATCCCGCGAACATTAGTGTAAAACAGAAATAGTGGCGCGCGAACATCCCGCGAACATTAGTGTAAAACAGAAATAGTGGCGCGCGAACATCCCGCGAACATTAGTGTAAAACAGAAATAGTGGCGCGCGAACATCCCGCGAACATTAGTGTAAAACAGAAATAGTGGCGCGCGAACATCCCGCGAACATTAGTGTAAAACAGAAATAGTGGCGCGCCACACGCGAACATGTCCAGGACAGGAAGAACAGGCGTCAAGGAACCAGCCCAACAAACCGACAGGTGTTTTCTTCTTGTATATAATCGCACATCCGCGCCGGGAATTTGTGGCGTGACCACCTATAATGAGATTCAAATAAGAATAGGAAAGCCGATGACCTCCATCTGTCAAACGACGCTTGAAAAGTAAGGTTTGCAAAAAATCTTGGAACTCTTTTTTGGCACTCGGCTAATTCTAGAATTAAAAAACCAAACATATTGTAAACAAACATGACGACGATGACAACTCCGGTAGTTATGCAGAGCTGAGCGGAATTTAAGAGCTATTTTTCGATTAATATTTTTACTCACAGTCATAAATATTATTAAAAATCGGTGGTTTCTTTTCTCAACCTTACTAAATAAATTTTATTAATAAAATCTGATGTTTTTTCTCACTAAATCTTAGTAAATAAGTTTTATATAAAAAAAAACTGATGTTTTTTCTCACTTCATCTTAGTAAATAAGTTTTATCGAAGAAAAACTTTTATTGCTCACTCTACCTATTTTGTTTCAATTGACAGCTTTGACATCACAAAATGGCGCCCAGTCGATCCTATTGTTAGTTGAATCGCATTATAATAATAATTTGTTTCTTTAGTTTTCACGCATAAATAATTAATAGTTATTTATTATACAAGAGTGGAAAGTTCCTTTTTAACCGCGTGCTCGATTTGGATGACCGAGCAAGCGAAGGATTCTAAAGTTGAATCACGAGCGCAGCGAGTGATTCTAAATTAGAATCCTGAGCGTCAGCGAGGGAAACAAACGAGCACAAGGTGAAAAATCTTTCCACTCGAGTGCAATACGTAAATTTTCATCCCACCTCAGCGAGGAAATGACAAAATGAAAAAGAAAACAATTTATAATGACAAAATATTTAAGCAATAAAACGTGAAAAACTAGAATGGCGCGAAGCACGCAAATAAAACAAAGAAACCAAGAAGGTTCCAAATTTAAATTTTTTCACAATTTAAAAAGTTCTAATCATAAATTTGGCACCATAGAGGTTACATTAAATAGGTTTAATGACGTTTTGAATTTACAATTATATTGAGTACTCATTATATGTGATGTTCTAAATTCAAATCTACTTTGCCGCTCAAGCGAATAAAATAGAATTTTCCAGCCAGATTTCGAAGCGCAAAATTACACTTTCCGAGGTGGTGGGATGAAAAACAATTTTCAACAGTAAAGACGCACTGATTTTATTTATTTACTAGCTGACCCAGCGAACTTCGTACCGCCCTAAAAAAATAGGGGTTGTCCAGCGGACAAAATTGTGAATCTAAACCATTCTCAGATCCCCTTGAACACACACAAAAAATTTCATCAAAATCGGTCCAGTCGTTTAAGAGAAGTTCAGTGACATACACACTCACAGAAGAATTATTAGAAGATTGACGATTCGCATTCTCTTCAGGAATGGGTCGTCTAAATATTGATTTTATTAATTTTTATTGATTATATTATTTGATTTTACAAATAAATAAATCAGTGTATATATACCGTTCAAACTTATTTTATTTAATGATAAAGATACATGGTATCAATTTAATCTTGTTACTAAATAAAACTAGTTTTAACGGGTTAATGCTCGAACTTTATTTATTTATTGACGTTTCGCAGCCTTTTCAGGTCTGCATCGTCAGAATAATGATTTTTTATTTACTTTGTCCAGCTACCTTCGAAAGACTTTTATTGAGCGTTCGGATATTACATTGGAAGATTTTTGAAACTTTATTGTCTATGTATGAATTTATTAGTTAATAAAGTACATTATTTAAAATTCTTTTTTGTAATTTTGAGTTTATTTATTTGCCCCTAACTACCGTAAACTACAACCGGTTCCAAAATTGGGAGACCTTTCTGAGAAGAACCGGCGAAACAAACTCAAGAGAGGCTCTCTATCTCCTCTTTAAAAACTAGTTTTATTTAATGAGTGATGTGCGTGAAAACCTAAGAAACATATTAATCTCTATACCTCCACGCGTCCTCGAGATAAAGTGCTTGACAGACAGACGAACCGACGGACAACAAAGTGATATTTTTAAGGGTTCCGTACCTCATATATACAGGGCGTCCCACGGCTACCTCACACGGAGGGAAAGTATATTAAATATTGAAGATAGGATATTTTACTGAAAGAAGACATCATTTCATTTTTAATAATAACTAGAACTGCATTCACAGATTTTTTTCGCCTGCTACAACTGAGAATCAAACTCGTGAAATTACGAAAAAAAAAACACGACATATTTTATGATAACCATCGAAAGGGTTAATCATAAGGATTATGTTTTGCTAAATAACATAGCATTTTAAATGAAAGGAATGTCTTATTACGTGATAAAAATAATAAAGTGATATACAAATTGTAGTACGTATGCATTTCTTTTTGAATTCAGTTACAATGCGATTGGCTGAAATTTGTAATAATAATTCGAAAATGGACCATATAAAGTTTCAAGCCTGTGTTCTTTTGTTTTTCGTGAGTTTCATTTTGGTTTATTTGATTTTTTTGTTAATTTACTTACCATGGCGCATCAAAATAAAATAGATTTAATGTAAGCTTACTTTATGAACCGCAAAGGCATATCATTAGCTTAGCGGTGGTACCGCAAAAGATATACTGATAGAGACAAACCTTCTCGATATGTGTTTAAATAATGAAAGAAAGATAGAGATAGAGAAAGAATTTAATAAGCCATGGTAAGTAAATTAACATAAAATTGCAAAAAAATGAAAATGAAACTCACAAAAAAGAAAAGAACAGACACTTGAAAATTTATATGGTCCATTTTCGAATTATTATTACAAATTTCAGCCAATCGCATTGTAACTGAATTCAAAAAGAAATGCATACGTACTACAATTTGTGTATCACTTTATTATTTTTATCACGTAATAAGACATTCCTTTCATTTAAAATGCTATGTTATTTAGCAAAACATAATCCTTATGATTAACCCTTTCGATGGTTATCATAAAATATGTCGTTTTTTTTTCGAAATTTCACGAGTTTGATTCCCAGTTGTAGCAGGCGATTTTAAAAAAATCTGTTCAAAAAGAAATGCATAAGCAGTCATCATGCAGTTTGTAAATCACTTTATTATTTTCATCACGTAATTCACATTCCTTTCATTTAAAATGCTATGTTATTTAGAAAAAAATAATCCTTATGATTAACCCTTTCGATGGTTATTATAAAATATGCTGGGTTATTTTTTTCAAAATTTCACGAGTTTGATTCCCAGTTGTAGCAGGCGATTTTTAAAAAATCTGTGAATGCAGTTCTAGTTATTATTAAAAATAAAATGATGTCTTCTTTCAGTAAAATGTCCTATCTTCAATATTTAATATACTTTCCCTCCGTGTGAGGTAACCGTGGGACGTCCTGTATATATATATATGCCTGTTATTGTGATAATATAAATAAATCTAATAAATAAAATTCTCGTGTCGCGGTGTTTGTGGTTAAACTCCTCTGAAACGGCTTTCCCGATTCTCATGAAATTTTGTGTGCATATTGGGTAGGTCTGAGAATCGGACAACATCTATTTTTCATCCCCCTAAATGTTAAGGGTAATCCACCCCAAATATTTTTTTTTATCAATTTTAGATTTTTTTTTTTATTTTTTTATGATACATCCATACACAAATACATACAACCCTAAATTTTCAGCCTTCTACCACCATCCTCAATTTTTATGGCGTCACGAAGTTCGCTGGGACAGCTAGTATTTAGGGATGTCGAAAGTTGAAAAAAATATCGATATATCGATACATCGATATTTTAAAAAATATCAATATCGGCTTCGATATATCGCGAAAAAAACATCGATATATCGATATATCGGACCAATTTTCCCAAAAATATCGCTCACGAAATATGACACGCGGAATAATAATGGAACGAAAATTATCTCCCTAAAAATAGACCCTATTTTCGAATGATGACATAGACAATACTAAATACCGCACAGATCATAGATATGTTGTATATCATTAATCTGAGATCCAGTTACGATTTTTCCAGATACGAATTTAGTTAGATCGTGATATGCCGCTAATAATTAAAAAAATATCGTTTTTGATACGAATTTCGATATTGGTTATTTTGTATCGATGTATCGATATATCGAATCAAAATATATCGGCAAAAAATATCGATATATCGAACAAAAAATATCGATATATCGATACATCGATATATTTTCAACAACCCTACTAGTATTATATATGTACATATAACGATGATTAATAAAAGTTTTCTTTAAAATGCGATTCAACTAAAAATAGGACCGACTGGGCGTGACGGCGTGTGACGTCATAGCTGTCAATTCAAACCAAATAGGTAGAGTGAGCAAAAAAATGTTGCCATTTAATAAAACTTATTTACTCAGAAGATTAAGTGAGACAAAACGAACGAACGTTAATATGATTACGATGAATGACATTTAATATTGTGATGACTTTTGAATTTAAATTTATTGTAATTGTTATTTTTTTTATGTAATATAATAATGAATATCTGATGGATAAGGACTTAAATAAATGATAAGAAGTTTAATTAAGATTACTGACAATTATTATTATGATGACATTTTATTTTGAATTGTAATTTAAATTTAATATTTTACCGTTATTAATTCTATATTTGTATGCCTGATGGCTGGTCGTAGTTGGACTGTATATTTAAGCATAATAACCATGTATTACCTATGTACCACAAATAAATAAATAAATGAAAATGAAAATGAAAACATCAGATTTTTTAATAAAATTAATTTACTAAGGTTGTGAAAAGAACACAACCGATTTTTAATAGTATTTCTTTTTTAAGACTGTGTGAAAAAAAGCTATCAGAATCTAGCTTTTCAATTCCGCTCATCTCTGCATTACCGCCGGAGAAGTTATGAATAATCATGCAGGTCACATACGAACATGCATCCTTTAGGTAAACGAAAGTTTAAAATTGAGTTTTTGAACGTAACATAAAGTGACATTTGGTTGACGTTTTAGGTTATCAACCATTCATAGCCAAAGCTCAATAAATGAAAAAATATCAACATTTGTTATTGGTTTTTTAATTCTAGAATCAGCTGAGTGCCAAAAAAGTGTACCGAGATTTTTTTGCAAACCGTACTTATCAAGCGACATTTGACAGATGGAGGTTATTGGCTTTCCTATTCTTATTTGAAACGCATTATACATAGTTTAGGGCTACGCTGATTGGTGTGAATGCTAGACATTAGGGGGCGTTCATAAATTACGTGAGATGTTTAAGGGGAGGAGGGGGTCGAGTCAAATCTCATCTAATCTTACGTTGGAGAGGGGGGGGGGGGGGGGTTCGACAAATATCACGCAATTTTTTTCACAGTAGTATCTATTAAGTATTCTATTATTAAATTTTTATTACACTTATAACACTCAGCAATATTGATTACTAGCCTTAACTAGTTGTAAATAAAAGCACGAAGTATTTTTTTTTTCTTTTTACAATAACAATCTAACGCGTTTACGAAAGAAACCCACATTTTCAAAAATCTCACGTGAGATCGGGGGATGGGGGAGGGGGGAGGGAGTTGAACATCCATGACTGGAGTACAAATGCTCGTATTCATCACATAAACATCTGCCTCCACCGGGATTCGAACCCGGGACCTCTCGAGTCGGTGACGCCATGAAACCCGGCGTATAAACTACTCGGCCACGGAGGTCGTCAAATTCATCCCTTATTCATTAAATTGTTAGATCCCGCCTCACTCTTCGATATCCCCCGGGTGCCGGGAACTGTTGTCGCGACTCCTCAAGCACGACCCCGACGAGAGGATCAGCTACGAGGAGTTCTTCCAACATGATTATCTGGACTTGGAGCATATGCCCAGCAAGGAGAACTACGAAAAGGTACGCCAATTATTTGATAGTCATTCACATTATAGTAAGACTAGCAAACCAGTGAACCAAATGCTCACCAAAACCAGATTTCTCGAAAACCGGAAGTGCTACGTTACTCAAATCCGGTTTGTAGTCTTATCAGACTATTCTTAACTTATAACTTAAATATTCTCTTTATCTATCTCTTACGGTTTGGCCGCTGAAACAGCACCACAGACAGACGGACGGACTTGTCTAATAGATAAGAGATTTGCGGGATTGTTTACCATGTACCTTGTTTTTAGCGAGTTTCCGATATTTCGGCACAGTTGCAAGCGCCATGATCACGGAGTAATTGTGGGTAGGCTGTTATTGGCAGACATATCGGTCTACCCTCCGACGAAGTCTTTTATTGCGTTCGATACCCGAACCACTGTTCACATTCTCACTATTCACTCGAAACTGTTCTCGACACACAACCCTTACAGTATCGGATCGCGACACGACACTTTTTTGATTATTTCCGGTTTTACACAGACGAACCACGGGATTTCAGACACTCGACAATTTTATATTAACTCCGTGATCATGGCGCTTGCAACAGTGCCGAAATATCGGAAACTCGCTAAAAACAAGGTGCATGGTAACAATCCCGTAAATCTAATATATAAAATTCTCGTGTCGCGGTGTTTGTGGTTAAACTCCTCCGAAACGGCTCGACCGATTTTCGTGAAATTTTATATGCTATTCAGTAGGTCTGAGAATCGGATGTAATCTATTTTTCATCCCCCTAAATGTTAAGGGTAATCCACCCCTATTTTTTTTAATTTTAGATATATATATTTTTTTTTAATTTTTTTATGATACAGCATTAGTAAATACATATAACCCTGAATTTTCAACCCTTTAAAATCAACCCCTATTTTTTATGGCGGTACGAAGTTCGCTGGGTCAGCTAGTAACTTATATTACTATAATGTTAGTGACCATGAAAGTTTAAAACAATATTGTCATTGGTGTCGATTCTGGCACGATTTTCTAAATCTAAACTTAAATTTGACAACAGTGTTTCCTTGTCATTCTCTATACAGAATGAAAAAGAGAGACTGATGTTAAATTTAGTTTTAAGTTTAGAGAATCACGCCAGAATCGGCACCATTCTCATGTTTATTCTTATTTATTTATTTATAATTTTTATTTTTTAAGCATGTAACTGCTCGATGTTTCTTAATCTCAAGAAAATATTACTAGAATAAATTCCACATGTGCCAGGCAGTAGATGGGACTCGAACCCTCGAACCCAGCACTAGAATTACATATAAAACAATACTTTTTTTTTACTATATATTGTTTTAAACTTTCATGGTCACTAACATTATAGCTATTAACGGGATTGTGTTTTAAGAAATGTGTCTCATTATATAATGCCAAAGAAAAAGTTAACAGTTTTCTTATCTATTGTCACGTGACCCCAAACGCTTGGGATTGGCGGAGCTTATAATGACGTCACACGCAAGTAAACTTCCGGTTAAAATGACATTACATTGTATCGTTTGACGTTTTAATAACAGTAGTGTGACGTCACACACTAGTAAGACGCCATATTGTCCTGAGGAACGTTTCCGCGGCAACTTGAAAATGGAGTTTTTGATTTGGTTATTTTTACTGAAATACACAACAGAATGATGAATATCCACTTTTTACGGACTCCATAAACATTAGTCAATACCGTGAGATCGTTTTCTAAAACTTGTCAAATACCCTATTGACGACCTCCGTGGGGGAGTGGTTTGTACGCCGGGTTTCATGGTGTCGCCGATTCGAGAGGGTTCGAATCCCGGTGGGGGCAGATGTTTATGTGATGAATACGAGCATTTGTACTCCAGTCATGGATGTTTAATATGTATTTCTATATAAATATACTTACATATGTACAATATATGTATTCTATCCGTTACCCTAGTATCCCATAACACAAGCCTTAATAGTGCTTACTTTGGGGCTAGGCTAATTGGTGTGAGTGTCGGAAATATTATTTATTGTCCATAAGGAGATGAGGAGCTCGATGGCGCAACTGGTTAGCGCGTCCGGCTGCGATCGTTGAAGTTGAGCAACTTTCGCAATGGTCGGTCATTGGATGGGTGACCAAAAATTTACTATCTCTCACTCCTCCGTGCTTCGGAAGGCACGTTAAGCTAACGGTCCCGGCTGCATCTGCAGTCGTCAGCACCCGCCAATGGGCCCGCGTGGTGGGTCACGGCCCGCACTCCCTATTCCATCCATAGGTTCAGGCCTGTGCCCCAGCAGTGGGGACATTAATAGGCTGATGATGATGATTGTCCACAGGCGGTGGCGTTGATCAAGCAAGCCATAGAGTTGGACTGTCGCCATATAAGCTCGGCCACAGTGTCGTCGTCCAGTTTGGACAGGTTGCATCAGGCCCGAACATTATTCGGCCTCTACAGGGACAGCCTCAGGTACCTGGTGCCCTGCGTCAGCGCCGAGACTGACGCCGTCAGGAGAGGAGCCCTCACTGATAAACTCACCAGGTAACGATCAATAGGCTAGTTGACCCTTTTTGGAAAAACGTTTTAAATGGCTAATAAATGGGTAAAACTGTAATTCCAGGGCCCAAAAGGTGATACTTGTTTTTTTTGAAGTTATACTTCTTTAGGCGCGTTATGAAAAAATGATGAGAGTGAAATTTTAAGATGCGCGCGCATCACTGTAACACAAAATTTTAACATAATGAAGTTGGTCGCTTTAGCGACCGACTTCATGCGTTACTTTTGTGTTTACCGCACATTAAGAAAATCTACCAACAAAATAGAAATAGAATCTCTATTTAGTGGGTGCTAACGACTGCATTGTGAAGGCCTATCAAAAGTATTTATTAATCTGGAACAACGGAACCAAAGCGCGATTCAGGAGACTACAGCGCCATCTCTTGACCATTGGTGTAGTAGAACCAAAAACCACATCTTTATTTTTTGTAATAAAGTAACAGTTATAGGTGTTCATATTTATAATATTTATCCACATGTTTCTAGTTTGTATATTCGGAATACGTGTTTGAGTTTCATACAAGTGCAAATCACATATGTTCTAATAAATTATATTCAGTAGCGATTTTAATTTATAATTGATTATTTATTTATTTTTTCAAATTAAAACTGAACTTTATTGACCGTGTCCTTTTCCAGACTTTTTATTAATTTATTGTAATTAATTATTTGCATGCAATTAAAAACTAATTTTAAACGATGCCAAAGAAGGATAACTTCTCACGCGCCTACATAAGTACACGCACCCATTTTTTTTTGACGTGACAACGTCTTAAATTAGGTTGCGGCTGGGAGTCACTTATGAAAAAGTGTAACGCTCGGTAACGTTACGATGAGTCTCTCGTGTTAAGTTTAAGTTTACATGTACAATGTTTTAGTAAACAAAATATATTTCTATAGTTAAAATTTGTGCAATTCTTATTTTCATTCAATTCCTTGTTCCTATTGTGCAATTTAATTATATTCATATCAATAAATATTCTACCGAGAAAAAGACGTTGTCACGTAAAATCTTCGCCCGTAAAACCGACTTTACAGGCAACCATTTTTTTTGTAGAAAAGGTCTTTTTAACAGATTTTTTTTCTGGCACTTCGCCGGCCGCCGCCTTGCTCGCTCGACTCGCGCGTGATGGTCACGACACTAACCTAACCTAACCGAGTGTGAACTATCACCACTTGATATTAAGAAAAGTAAAAATTTTCAATATTTTTTTCTAAAAAACTACCAGTGCATAAGTGTGTCATTTCTTTTAATAATGTGGTTAACAGAAACCTTTTTCACAACAAAAATGAGAAATTACAACCAACAAAACTGTGAAATTTTTACATTTGGGCCCTGGAAGTACAGTATATCCAATAAATGATATATTGCACCGCCGCGACGCCAGTCGTGCGTCGGAGATGACACACACAATTTTTTTCGGCCGCGGTAGCATAATTGGTCAGTGCATTCGCCCGGATTGCGAAGGGTGCGGGTTCGAGTCCCGTCCGCTGCCTGGTCCGCGTTCAATTTTTTCTAGTTATATTTTCTTAACATTAAGATTTTTATATGGCAATCCAACCCAGCCATCTGTCAAACGTAAAAGTTTTGTATTGATACGAATTTGTTTGTTGTTGTGATTTCTTGCGGTTTTTTGAAGTGAAACTTCTTTATCGGCGTTGGAAAAAAATTTACCGTCACATTTTTATTCGGTTACGCGTCACGTTTTTTGGTTACGCGCCATCTTTTTTTTAAAAGAGCACTATTTACCTCATCCGAAAAAGTATCGACAGCAAATATTCGTGTTTCACACAAGGTAAGGTAAGCTAAGGTAAGGTAAGGTGTAGTTATACCCCTTTAGTGGGTGAGTTTTTGAAAAATCTTAGCGCACGCCTATATATATATTTCTGGAAAGTTGCATGTAGATCATTTTTCTAAAAAAATAAGGCCATAAAGAAGTTTCACTTCTTACGTGTGTACACTAGTACACGCACACATTTTTTTTGTATTTAATCATGTCTAAAAGGGGTAAAGAAGCACTACATCGCCCTCCAATCTAAATCCCATTCTCTTTCAGCACAGACTCTATCAGTGTTTTTTGTTTAAAAAATAGGGTATTAAAATTTCCCAAGTTGGCAACTCTTTTCGTTTATGGTTTACAAGGAATCCCCTATTGCATTGGACGGCATTTTTGATCTTTCCTCTCGCTTTCCTGCAATCAGTGGGAGTGATTTCGTGAAATGGGACGGAAGTGTGTAACAGGACAGCCGCGAAAGCGCGCTATTTGATTTGATTTTAGAACATAACGTTCAAATGGCTTATTCTTTTTGTAGTAGGTTTTATTTCTTTTTTTACTAATATAAGGTGAGGTTTCAAATGTTACACATCATACGCGACTACTGTAAGGCTCTCTCGTTTTTTTTATAATAATAGAACTACCTACTAGAACAATTTATTCTGGTTGTTATTAAAACGAAAATTCTTTAATCCTAGGAAAAAGTTTCTACCCATTTCAAACTAAGGCATTTCAATTTATTGCTTCCTTCAAACCATTTTCGTACTTACTACTGTCGTTTTAAAGTCTTAAGTAGGTAAATCACAATAGTGGTATACAACAAGCTAAAATAGAAAAACGCATGAGAACAACAATGGTGGATGAATGCCAAAAAAACGACAGAGTCAAGTCAGAAAACGGTGTAATTAAAATAATGTAAGTTCTACTTATCAGGACTTTGAGCCCAATTAATATATTTGAAACTGAAGCAAATGTTTATTCAATTATGTATGACTAGCAAACCAGTGAACCAAAAAAAAATGTATTTAATTAATTGAGAACTTCGGAGATTTTGTGTGGTTTCGTTTGAAATAGAAATCACGTGATTTCTCGAAAACCGGAAGTGCTACGTTACTCACATCCGGTTTGTAGTCTTATCAGACTATTCTTAACTTATAACTTAAACATTCTCTTTATCTATCTCTTACGGTTTGGCCGCTGAAACAGCACCACTGACGGACGGACGGACGGACTTGTCTAATAGATAAGAGATATTTTTAGAAATAGAAGCAGAAAATAATAAAAAAAAAGAAACAATAGACGATGTCTACTCAATTTTATTCTTTATATTACAATTATTACAACAATTACACTTATTAAATTGTACATTTCACCATAATGACAATAGAATTTAAAGAAATACCGACTTGTAAAAATAACACGAGTTAACTGACAGAGATTCGACCAGTACCCTTAGCACGTACCAAAATCGAATTCGTATCGTTTGCGAGTCCGAAACGTCATTGTCAAATGTGTACTGATTTTTAGTTCCCTTTACGTCCAAAGTGGCGCTGCTATTCAAGTTTCTATACAAAATTCGACATTGACATTTCGGTTTGCAAACTATTCGAATTCGATAATGGTTCGTGTTAGGGGTACAGAGGTAAGCCATGAATGTCCCATACGCGCGCGCCGCTCGCCTTTTGTACTGAACTAGCGGCCCGCTGTAGAGCTGAAGTGCAGACTACAGTGTTTGTTCTCAGGCTTGTATTATACACAATGACATTCATCTATGATTCTTCCTATACCTGCATGCAAAGTTTCAGCCGGATCTATTTTATCCCCTTGGGGGTAGAATTGATCGAAATCCTTTCTTAGGATGCCTACGTCATAACATCTACCTGCATGCCAAATTTCAGCCCGATCCGTCCAGTGGTTTGGGCTGTGCGTTGATAGATCACTATGTCAGTCGGTCACCTTTGAGTTTTATATATATAAATGTCGGTGGAATGACGGTAGTTTACTTACAATATATTCATTCATTCAATAACAAAAGGTAATTTAGCATCTTTCCGGTAGTTTATGCAACAGAGTTATGACATTTGGGTACAAAATGGTCAGTTGGGTATTACGTAACGTTTATGGGGGGGGGGGGGGGTTAGGTCTTGAACGCCCTCTAACTAATATGGAGGAAATAATTTTACGCCTCCTCGAGAGATGACGCTACCGGCGCGTAACAAAATTTACCGCCGAAAATTTATAATGGACTGTATACACGAAATAAAAGTTAGTCATTAATGCCTATTTTGCCTATTTTTAAAAATATGGGTGCGTGTACTTAAGTACGCGCGTGAGAAGTTATACTTCTTTTTGGAATTATTAAAAAATAGTTTTTAATTGCATGCAGATAATTAATTACATTAAGATAATAAAAGGATTGGAAAAGGATACTCAACGCAGTCAATAAAGTTCAGTTTTAATTTGAAAAATTTAATAAATAATCAAAATATTCAATTTAAATCACTACTGAATTTAAGTTATTAGTCCATATGTAATTAGCACTTGGAAGTAACTAAAACACGTTGTGTCTATATAGAAACTAGAAACATGTGGATAAATATTATAAATATGAAAACAGTGATCAGAGGCGACGAGCGTGCCAACATTGTTTTTGACAACGCGATCATCTTATGGAGCTCCGTGGATCGTTCAAAGTACCTTTCGAACAGATGTCTAATAATGGTGGATTATTAACCACTAAGTGGTTACACACTAACATTCATAACGCGCCCGCGGCCAACTTCATGGTGTTACTATTGTGTTACAGTGATGCGCGCGCATCTCGAAATTTCACTCACATGATTTTTTCATAACGCGCCCGGGGCTAACTTCATTATGTTACTTTTGTGTTACAGTGATGCGCGCGCATCTTAAAATTTTACTCTCATAATTTTTTCATAACGCGGCTAAAGAAGTATAACTTCAAAAAAAATGATCGAGCCTTACAGTAGTCGCGTATGATGTGTAACATTTAAAACCTCACCTTATATTAGTAAAAATGAAATAAAACCTACTACAAAAGGAATGAGCCATTTGAACATTATGTTCTAAAATCAAATCAAATAGCGCGCGCTTCCCAAACTTCCTGTTAAACACTTCCGTCCCATTTCACTTAATCACTCCCACAAATTGCAGGAAAGCGAGAGGAAAGATGTTACATTAAAATAAGAATAAAATGGTTGCCTGTAAAGTCGGTTTTACGGGCGAAGATTTTACGTGACAACGTCTTTTTCTCGGTAGAATATTTATTGATATGAATATAATTAAATTGCACAATAGGAACAAGGAATTGAATGAAAATAAGAATTGCACAAAGTTTAACTATAGAAATATATTTTGTTTACTAAAACATTGTACATGTAAACTTAAACTTAACACGAGAGACTCATCGTAACGTTACCGAGCGTTACACTTTTTCATAAGTGACTCCCAGCCGCAACCTAATTTAAGACGTCACGTCAAAAAATTATAACATGAAAATAAATCTTCGACGTTGCAGTTTTGCCGACTATTATTATTAATAATAATAATATAATAATTAATCTTTATCGTCTATAAAACGAGGTAACATGAAATTACAGGTATTGAAATATATTATAAAAAATATATATCATATACTTTCTCAATATTATTTTGATGTAAGTTTCCCATCGGACGTCGTATCGAATCACACTTACAAATAATAATAATAAATGCATGGGTCTGTGTCAAGAGAGTCAATAAGTGTTTTATTATTAAATCAGGTACATGGAGCGCGCCGAGGAAATAAAACAATACATAAAGTACGCAGAATCGGGCGCCGCCTCCCCTCCCGCGGGGGCGGGGCGCGCGGGGCACGCGGGGCACGCGGGGGGAGGGGGAGGGGGAGGGGGGACCACCAGCACCACCACCTGCCAGTATGGTGAGTGCAGTATTCACTACATCTATATATATCTTTATACTAGCAAACCCCGCGAACTCCGTTTCGCCACCAGATGGCTTCGTTTTATGTAACATTTCGTTTGGTGATTAAAAAATTTTTTTTTTTTTTTAATTTTTCCTGAATTTTCTTTGCTATAAACCTCACGGAGCCCGAGACCTTTCCAACGAATGCAAAACCGTGGAAATCGGTTCGTGCGTTCTGGAGTTATAGCGTCAGGAAGGAAAACCCGACTTATTTTTATATAGTAGATATATAATTCTTCTGTGAGTGTGTATGTCACTGAACTTCTCTTAAACGACTGGGCCGATTTTGATGAAATTTTTTGTGTGCGTTCAAGGGGATCTGAGAATGGTTTAGATACACAATTTTATCCGCTGGACAATGTTTTTTAATTAATTTTTAATTTATTAGTAGTTGTTGATTTTGGAATGTTTCACATTGGATCCGACAGACGGCGCTACCATACTAGACAGGACGACGTCTGTCGGGTCCGCTAGTCTTATATATAAAATTCTCGTGTCACAATGTTAGTTACCATACTCCTCCGAAACGGCCCGATCGATTTAATGAAAATCAAAATCATATTTGTCTCGGTTTGGCGATTGCCGGATAGTTTTATTCGACGGTATTTAGACGGTAGCGATGCACGACTACGAATGATTTTACCTTTCGACTAATTCGTAACCAGTGTTGCCAGGTCCAATTTTCAAAAATCGGGAGTCGTTATAGAAAAAAACAGTAGATGTATGGAAAGAGCTACAAGAAAAACGGTAGATGCAGAGGCGTACTTTTTCCGATTTGCGATAAGATTTAAGATAAAGACCGACAACGAATGTGTTTCTGTGGCTTCTGCCGCCCCTCAAAGCTATTTTTTTTAAGACAATTACATTTATTTTATAATTACTAAGGTTATCTGCATTATTGATGACGGAAAATGCAATTTAAAAAAGAAAATCGTATTCTAAAAAAACAGGAGATTCATGTAGAAAAACAGTAGAACAGGAGAAATTTAAGAAAAACAGGAGATCTCCTGTTAAATCTGGAGACCTGGCAACACTGTTCGTAACTACTAATTTGTCTATTCGAAAGGCAACGTAGTAATATACTAATGTCATTATTCGAATAACGACTACTAATGAGGGCTATCGCGTATGAATCCGCCGCTAGAGGCGCTAGTGTAGCGTGAGGTCTCCGAAATGTCAAATGTTATTGCTTGTTGGTTGACTACGCGGGTTTATTTCTAATTAAAATAATGTTGTGAATAATTAGTAACAATTAGGCTTAATTATGGCAAATATGAGTTATGTGGCAATGAATTTCAGTTATTAAAAATTTGAGCTTAGAAAAATGATTATGTTCCCATTTTTACCGAATAAAACGGAACTGCGCGTCACTGTGGCATGGTCTATTATGTTTAGGATATGGTTCTTTTATGTTAAAATACTAAATGTAACCTTTGATTTCATGTGCGTATTAATAAACTTTAAAAGTTACAATTTAGGACCTCACTCAACAGTGGCGCCATCTGGTGAGGCAAAAAACAGTAGCCCTCATTAGTAATACTAATGTCAAATTTACAAGAGCGCAACGAATAAGCTTAGTTTATTCATTCGTTCGTTCATCATTTGCCTTAGTTCAGTTAGTGTCCGTACGTTCGTACTTAGCGTCCGCTACGATAGTCTTGTATCTGTTATTAGATATTTTTTTTGACGTGACAACGTCTTAAATTAGGTTGCGGCTGGGAGTCACTTATGAAAAAGTGTAACGCTCGGTAACGTTACGATGAGTCTCTCGTGTTAAGTTTAAGTTTACATGTACAATGTTTTAGTAAACAAAATATATTTCTATAGTTAAAATTTGTGCAATTCTTATTTTCATTCAATTCCTTGTTCCTATTGTGCAATTTAATTATATTCATATCAATAAATATTCTACCGAGAAAAAGACGTTGTCACGTAAAATCTTCGCCCGTAAAACCGACTACAGGCAACCATTTTTTTTGCAGTGAAAACTGTATTTACCAGTGAATTTGTTTATTATTACTTGATTTATATACATCTATATATATAAAAATGAAAATCGTTTTCCGTTGTCGCGACATAACATGAAAACGGCTCGACCGATTTGGCTGATTTTTTGAAGTGAAACTTCTTTATCGGCGTTGGAAAAAAATTTACCGTCACATTTTTATTCGGTTACGCGTCACGTTTTTTGGTTACGCGCCATCTTTTTTTTAAAAGAGCACTATTTACCTCATCCGAAAAAGTATCGACAGCAAATATTCGTGTTTCACACAAGGTAAGGTAAGGTGTAGTTATACCCCTTTAGTGGGTGAGTTTTTGAAAAATCTTAGCGCACGCCTATATGTATATTTACTACTGCGATGGGGGGGAGGTGGCCAGGCGAGGTCCTGTCTGATACTCGTAACACGAGAGAGGAGACACTTATCTTGATTTAAGGTCCGTGCGCGTCGTGGTCGAGTGGTTTGTACGCCGGGTTTCATGGTGTCGCCGACTCGAGAGGTCCCGGGTTCGAATCCCGGTGGGGGCAGATGTTTGTGTGATGAATACGAGCATTTGTACTCCAATCATGGATGTTTAATATGTATTTCTATATAAATATACTTATATATGTATCAGTATATGTATTCTATCCGTTACCCTAGTATCCCATAACACAAGCCTTAAAGTGCTTACTTTGGGGCTAGGCTAATTGGTGTGAGTGTTTTAAGAAAATAATAAAAAAAAAAAATGGTTGCCTGTAAAGTCGGTTTTACGGGCGAAGATTTTACGTGACAACGTCTTTTTCTCGGTAGAATATTTATTGATATGAATATAATTAAATTGCACAATAGGAACAAGGAATTGAATGAAAATAAGAATTGCACAAATTTTAACTATAGAAATATATTTTGTTTACTAAAACATTGTACATGTAAACTTAAACTTAACACGAGAGACTCATCGTAACGTTACCGAGCGTTACACTTTTTCATAAGTGACTCCCAGCCGCAACCTAATTTAAGACGTTGTCACGTCAAAAAAAACTTGGGTAATGCTCGAGTTCAATGCGGACCAAGCCCATTGATCAAATGCTCTTTTTTTATTCCTCCCAAGCGGGGGAGCGCGTGTGAAACCCTCATGGATACCTTACAGCCGGCTGCAAGATTATGTCAGACTCCTACTGACTAAAACACACCCGCAATATATGCTTATGACCGGAAGAGCCTTACAAGCTTCAGCTGAAGCGATTATCCCTTGAGAGAGGAATAATGCAGCACTGCGTTAGTTTAAACTAGGTGTGAGCGTTCTAAAGACGAACTGGTTTCAAGGACCGTTTTGTGTTCCGCGACGATAGAACCATTTTACGTTTCGGATCAAAACAGTCTTCGTCGAACAACTAGTCCTCGGATTGTCTGCACGTCAATATGTACTTTATGCTGAAGTAAATACGGTCTATAATAGAACGCAATGATATGACATGCCGTTTCGTTCTATAATAATTCAGCTTTGATTTTACAATAATATAATCTTTATTGTTGAACATTTAAAGTCGATTATTATATAACACTACATTTATTTCGATGTTTCGTCATCTCGTTCGCAGCAACGAAACGAACGTTAACAAGATTTCGTTTAGTTCAGTTTCGTTGCGTTCATTCGTTCGACCGTCGCGTGTCGTTTCGTTGCGTCACCTGGCCGCAACCAAAACCAGTTGCGAACGAGAACCGTTTCGAGGACTAGTTTTCGTTTAAGAGAAAACGGTTGCGTTTCGTCGGCAGAAAATTTGAGAACGACCCACCGCTACTACTGACTAAAACACACCCGCAGTATATGCTTATCTGCATATACTGCGGGTGTGTTTTAGCTGCACTCAGACGTGCACTCGAAACGGAAGGGGACGATCAAATGCCATGACCGATCTATCTTATAATCATAATCATAATCATAATCAAAATCATTTATTCAGTTTAGGCTGTTACAAGCACTCATGAATGTCTAGAAGCTACGCCATCGGTTCGTAAGTCTACGTCGGGAGACCTTGTACTGAAAAGAACCGGCAAGAACCTGAGTTCCTCAGCAAGGGCTGTTTTTTTCTCCCTGTTTTATCATTTACAGAGTCGTTAAATTGAAAAATAACTTCAGAGATGATTCATGAAGTCACATAATTATTAAATATACATTAATTGTTTACCTGCATTTTGATTGCTGTATCATACAGTATAAATACAAATAGTGTTATTTATATTCAGTGTGACTAAACATTAACTTCAATATGAAGGAAGTTAGGGCCGACTCATCTCCGCTGGCAGCACCCGTTCACGAGCATGACGCATGAACCGGCCATCGCTTCGCTCAACCATATTTTAGGGAACGTAACGACCCGCCTCACACGACACCGCCGAAGAGACTATTAAGAGAGCATGACTACCCATAACTACCCATACTAACTACAACACCCTTATACAATATGTCAGTAGAAGATAGCGCGATTTATATGCGTCCAGCGCCATCTAGTAACAAACGATGGTCCTACGTGATATTATTTGATGCTATGATGTTACAACTCGTTATTTTCGAAAATAGTGCGGAAATCGTTCCTCTGGCTACCTTCAATTTTGTGATACATTACACAGTTAATAAAGTATTATCAAATTGATTTATTATATGCATTTATAATTTAACTAGCGGCCTCCGGCGACATCGTCCGCATTAAGTTTTTGAAAATCGGAATAAAGAGCGTCCTTTTTGTCTCAATACGATTCATAAACTGTATGCGTATTTCGTTTCAAATTTCACCCGAATCCATTCAGTCGTTTTTGTATGGCTGAACAACAAATTTTCACATTTATAATTAGTGATGCAACGATACGAGTAAATACAAGTAACTACTCGATACTTTTCTTCCGATACCAAGTACTTTTGGCATCGATACTTTAGAACTGAGTAATAAGTTGTATTGTAAAGTAAGTACTTGTATGGGTACTCGGTCGGTCACTAACTGAGAAGTATCAAAAAACTCGATAGGCAGACTTTTACTCAATGGTAAGGTGTCTAGTTTGAGTTTTTTGTTTCGTGAATCTTTTCCACTGCTCATTTGGCAGCCTTCCGTATGACTTTTTTTTTTTCATTTATTTTGGCAACAAACAGTCATTTACATAATATTAAGGTACATGCATATATGTTAATATTAATAGACCAAACAGTGCCCAAAGTTTATTACATTTATAGCAGCAAATAGAGTCTCAACATAGTCAGATTTGCACGTGTATTCATCTAATGCTAACAATTTATTGACATTAAATGTTAACAACTTAAACACAAATAGAAATTTTCATAAACACTATTTTTTGGTTTTTCCATCAATATATAATTTAGTTTTCTTATTAAACTATTGATAGATATATTACAAAGATCCAAATCGGAGAACTCTTTGTTATAAACGTTGGTGGAACGACACATATAAGAATTACGTGTATAGTTTTTGCGTAACGGCGAAGGAACAAAAAATTGCAATTTACGTGAGGAGCGCCCCGGGAGACGAACTCGTGCTAAAATGGAAATTTTGCTGAGATGAATGATTTATATTTATTCCAATTTATACAGTCAATCATTCGTTCATCGCGTGGTGAGAGCCGTTATTTTGTTTTCCTTTAATTAAAACTGTGTCTGAATTTCTAATTGTAATATCGTTCGTCAAAATTTGTCGATACAAGTAAGTATCGATACTTTTCATTCGATACCGAGTAGGCATATCGATACTTTATGACCGATATAGTATCGAGTAAAAGTATCGATACATAGATGGTACGGTTGCATCCCTATTTATAATATTAGTAGGCTTTGTATTATGTTCATAACAATCATTCGCTTTAACACTTTTTCACTACTGACGTTTTGTTATATAATTCCAAAACCGAAGGCCACACTCGGAAGCTGGCGTGTACGAGTAGCGACACCACCTCCAACTCCCAACGACAAACAGGCAACAGTTGTCGTTGTTCTACCAACAACGACAACGACGACGCCATTGTGCCGGATAATGAGGTCAGTGTCATGTTAACGCAACGATGTTATTGGAACGAAGTTCCTTACGGCAGGCTTGGAGGGGATAGGGATTTTGCTGCGCGACCGAACTGAAAAAAATGTGATAGTAAAACCGTAAGAAAAAATCCGTGGAAAAAAGTGCGTGGAATAAAACCGTTAAATGAGACGTGCGCAGGCGCGACAGTCGCATACACAAGCGAGTAGTGTATAATACCTTTCTCTTTCTCCCTCTTTCTTTTCGTTCTCTCATCCCTTCTCTTTCTATTACCACTCCACCCCGCCATTGCATAGTATATACTCATGAATTCATGGACAAGCACGTGGCGAATACTCACATTATGGCAGGCTTGGAGGGGATAGGGATTTTGCTGCGCGACCGAACTGAAAAAAATGTGATAGTAAAACCGTAAGAAAAAATCCGTGGAAAAAAGTGCGTGGAATAAAACCGTTAAATGCGCATTAGCCGAAGGAACTTCGTTCCTACCTGGTGTCCCACGACACCACACCATTTCTTTTTTTTATTTATTCTTTACTAGTGACCCGCTCTTGCTTCGCTTCGGTGTAGAGCTGTAGTGTAGACTATAGTTATTGTTCTCAGGCTTGTATTATACACAATGACATTGTTCTTATACCTAAATAACTACCGCCGCCGCGACCCGTGTCGAGCGCGGCAACCGTTACACAAAAATAATCCTTATAGCATGATTCAGTATTCACGTGCGACTAGGGTTACCAGATAAAAAAATCAAAAGTCCGGAGAAAAGGCTTGATTTCCATTGAAAAATCCTGAGATTTTTACAGTTTTAGAATGTCTTATCTATTAGACAAGTCCGTCCATCCGTCCGTGGTGCTGTTTCAGCGGCCAAACCGTAAGAGATAGATATAGAGAATGTTTAAGTTATAAGTTAAGAATAGTCCGATAAGACTACAAACCGGATGTGAGTAACGTAGCACTTCCGGTTTTCGAGAAATCACGTGATTTCTATTTCAAACGAAACCACACAAAATCTCCGAAGTTCTCAATTAATTAAATACATTTTTTTTTGTGAACATTTGGTTCACTGGTTTGCTAGTTTTCTCTCATACGTACAACAATTTAGAAAAGTCGTAACATTATCGTTTATATACATGCTGCTTTTACTTTTAATTCAATATAATTTGCAGAGCTTAACATGTGGGGCATTTTATAAATCCATAATTAAAGAAAAAACCTTACTTAAAAATGTGTCATCACATTTCAAATATGATAAAAATGATCAAGTACCTACTTGGATAAATAAGTACTGATTTTAACTGTGCAATTATTATCAAAGGAAGATTATTTTTAGTTTGTTTAAGTTTTTGTTAAACAGATCTTTAAAACGTTAGCTGTATTTTATTGAAAATTCAAAAAATCCTGAGATTTCAAGAGATTTGCAAAATACAGCCGCAATCCTGAGAACAGTCCAAAAATCCCTATATCTCAGGACAAATCCTGAGATATGGTTACCCTACGTGCGACGGCGCGATGGCTTATTTCATGTATAAGTTTGGTGTTTCTAAACCGATTTCTATGGTTCTTTTTTATTGAATAGATAATAATGTTAACTTTTTTAAATTAGGGATGAGTGAGAGTATTATAAACGTAAGAGTAAACAAATATAATCAGAATGCTCCGAACTGCTAAGCTATCGGGAGTTACACGTGTTATTGTGAGTCAACCATAAAGGATAGACATATGTTGTTGCGGGATATTTTTAGACCATTTTATGTAGAATATTTCTATGTATATATGTAACTTTAACCATTAAGGCTGCACACGCGACGGAAGCTTAAAAAATGGAGTAACTTCTCCCGTTTTCCCAACATTTCCCTTCACTACTCTGCTCCTATTGATTGTAGCGTAATGAAGAATAATTGTACCAAGTTTCGTTAAAATCCGTCGAGTAGTTTTTGTTTCTATAAGGAACAAACACACAGACAGACAGACAAAAATTTTACTGATTGCATTTTTGGCATCAGTATCGATCACTAATCACCCCCTGATAGTTATTTTGAAAATATATTTCATGTACAGAATTGACCTCTCTACAGATTTATTATAAGTAAAGATTACCAAAATACAGTAAATGGCGGGCTTAACGCTATAGACATTCTCTACCAGTCAACCATGGGTGTACTAAAGTTAGAGAAAAAAAAATATCGTTCTGAACTATACTACACTATAAAACAATTAATATATATTATATATAAATAAAATATCCCTATATACAGGGTGGTCCAACTAGTGACGTCAACAGTGACGTTATATTGAAGTAAATCCTACTAAAAACTAAAGTTCCAACTTTCAAGCCTTTTTTGAGTAACTTTAAGTAATTGCAGGAAGCTGAGTTATTTTTTTATTAAAACAACTTTCAAGACAATTATGTCACAAAAAAAAAGACTGCAAAATACCTACTACGAAAAAAGATAAGAATTTTTGAAACCTCGCTGGCAGAAATCATTAAAAATACACAAAAAAAATATAACTTGAAAACTAAGAAAAATCGCGGAACATACATGGGGTATTTTTGGATACCCCCAGTTGCGAGGAATCTAAAAAATATGTTGACGTCACTAGTTGGACCACCCTGTATATAAATACATACACAATATACATATATATATATATATATATAATGTTGTTTGTCAATGATGATGTACGTGAATATATTATGCCTCTCCTATGACTGCGCGATGAAGCTTCGAAAGAAATAAATATGTTTAATTTTTTTGACGACCTCCGTGGCCGAGTGGTTAGTACGCTGGGTTTCACGATGTCCCTTACTCGAGAGGATCCGGGTTCGAATCCCGGTGGGGGCGGATGTTTGTGTGATAAATGAAGAGCATCTGTACTCCAGTCATGGATGTTTAATATGTATTTCTATATAAATATACTTATATATGTACAGTATATGTATTGTATCCGTTACCCTAGCATCCCATAACACAAGCCTTACAGTGCTTACTTTGGGGCTAGGCTAATTGGTGTGAGTGTTGGAAATATCTATTTATTTTTTAGGTTGAAAGGTAAATGGCCCGCCTGATGGTACCTAAAAGTTAAATAGTCAAAAATTCTTTATTCAAATTGATGCACATCACAATTGTTTTGAATCGTCCATTTTGTTTCCCTACCACCAGTTAAAGTATTTTTTTTAAGTTGTGGAGAAAACTGTCGAAAGAAAAATCTTCACACATATTTTCATAAATGTGCTAAGATGCAACAGTCATTACAGTGGAAACCGGATATAACGACATTGAAAGGGCCATATAACTTCGGACGTTATATCCGGTAGTTGTTATAAGTAATATACAAAAGTAATCATATTATGTCATATATATGTATGTAGTATTATATATGGTTATAGATAATGAATATATGCTTGTTTTTGTATAAAATATCGAAAAAAGAAGTAATAATATGAAATATGAATTTATTTATTTTTTAAGCATTTAACTGCTAGATGTTTAAATCTAAAGAAAAGTTTACTAGAAAAAAATCCACGCGGACCAGGCAGCGGACGGGACTCGAACCCGCATCCTTCGCTATCCGGGCGAATGCACTGACCATTTTTGACGACTGATTTTTTTTTTCTAGTAAACTTTTCTTTAGATTTAAACATCTAGCAGTTAAATGCTTAAATAAAATCATAACTATAATTGCTATTTCTTCTTTCAAATGTTTAATACTTGAAAAAGTATTCATTTGACATTGTGGGTTACCTACAATGCGAAGAGATGGCGCTGCCTTGCAGCTTAAGGCTAGGAAAATTTCGACGCGGCTAATAGGGCCGTGGTAGCATAATGGTCAGTGCATTCGCCCGGATAGCGAAGGATGCGGGTTCGAGTCCCGTCCGCTGCCTGGTCGGCGTGGATTTTTTTTTCTAGTAAACTTTTCTAAAGAAGTAATAAGTTTACTATGAAAAAATGGAAGTACCTACAGTATATTTTTTTTTTGGTGGAACAAGTAAAATTTTGGTCGTTTTAGCCGACGAATATCGGTATGAACTTTATCAATATTCATTGGTTATAAGTAGTTTTAAGCGGTATTTCGCTATACCCGGTGTTGTTATAGGCGGTTTTTTACTTAAGGGTTTATATAGGGTTTCGGTCGGGACCTTCCCAATTGGTCGTTATAACCGACAAGTCGTTATAAACGATGTCGTTATATTCGGTTTTGACTGTATATCGTTTTCTTCAAATTGAAGTGAAACTTCTTTATCGGCGTTGGAAAAAAATTTACCGTCACATTTTTCGGTTACGCGTCACATTTTTCCGTTACGCGCCATCTTTTTTTATATTAATAGTTGATAGCTGAATGATCACACTGTCGCCGGCGAGAACTCTCTCTACTCGTTTGTAGCTGAGTGACAATAGTTATTAAAGATAAGACTCGCTCAGCCAAACTCGCATTGCGATACTCGCTCAGCGATACTCGCTCAGCGATTCTCGCTCAGCGATACTCGCTCAGCGGTACTCGCTCAGCGGTACTCGCTCAGCGATACAAGCTCAGCGATACTCGCTCAGCGATACTCGCTCAGCAGTACTCGCTCAGCGGTACTCGCTCAGCGATACAAGCTCAGCGATACTCGCTCAGCTATACTCGCTCGGTTAAGCTGGCTTGGCTGTCAAAAGCCGTGCGCGTGCATTTTAACTCAGGACTGCCAATTCGTTTCTAGTTTCTACTCGCTTATCGTTCATCGTCGGAGGTGGAACATGTGCCTTAGATTACTGAGCCGTGTAATCATAACAGTTTCATAGGCAGTAATTTGTATTCATGTCTATGATAATAAAATCCTTTTGTTTAAACTTTATCTAATTTAACTTTATTTAACCAATTTCTGGAAAGTTGCATGTAGATCTTTTTTCGAAAAATAAGGCCATAAAGAAGTTTCACTTCTTACGTGTGTACACTAGTACACGCACACATTTTTTTTTTATTAGTTTCTCTCGGCTCTCTAGAAGATTGTAAATCGATCGAACAACTCGGGTTTCCAGCACATTTTCACTGATATTACAGATTTAAAATGCAGGGACATAGCGGTTCCGACGCTACCTGGCGGCGCGTGCCTATTGTAATTAGGTATTAGAAGAATGTCATTGTGTATAATACAGGCCTGAGAACAAAAACTATAGTCTACACTACAGCTCTACACCGAAGCGAAGCGAGGGCGGGCCACTAGTTATTAATATTCCAAGAATAATTTTGCTAAACTATTATTTCACTCTCCTGAAAACTGTTTTTTCATACAAATTAATTTGCTTTGGGCCACACAGGACCTTAGACAAATTGACAATGTTTATATTTTAATTTCTATTTAGCCTATCGAAATAAAGGGGCGGGCGACGCAAGCGATAGCAGAAGCGAGCAAAGCGAGCGTTCGTTCCAGAACGCCGCCGCGGTTTGGGCTCAAGCGATTGTTCGGCAGACAACACTCCGTGCCTTATCTCGACAACAACGACTCTAGTATCGTAAGTGTACAAACATACAAACACACAATACATTCAAATCGGATACTATATGTGTGATACATGTTACACGGGTTTTAAAACAAAAGATAAATTAGAAAATTTTAAATTACAAAAAACAAGAAAAATTACATGCTTTAAAAATAAAGAACATAAGAAATAAATTGTATAGCGGTGATAAGCCTCATTTTATATACAAAGGAAATTGACGTGCCATTTGCCATTTTTTTTAACGGCGATAAAATATATTCTAGTTAAAATCTGAAGAAAATATAACTAGAAAAAATTCCACGCGGACCAGGCAGCAGACGGGACTCGAACCCGCACCCTTCGCAATCCGGGCGAATACACTGACCAATTATGCTACCGCGGCCCTCACGGACCGCGTCGAAATTCCTCTAGCCATTCTTAAGCTGCAAGGCAGCGCCATCTCTTCGCATTATAGGTAACCCACAATGTCAAATGAATACTTTTACAAGTATTAAACATTTGGTCAGTGCATTCGCCCGGATTGCGAAGGGTGCGGGTTCGAGTCCCGTCTGCTGACTGGTCCGCGTGGAATTTTTTCGACGAACGTCAAGCAGTTACATGCTTTAAAAATAATAATAATCATAATTATATTCTAGTTTTTTTTTCAAACGATTTAAAATTAAATTCAGACTTAAGTCTGCCGGAGACTCACCAACACCCTTCATACAAATTTGAGCTGTCTCCTTTGATTTTGAATATGATTTTAACGTAAAAATGTTTTATTTCCCCCCACATAACACAATCATTATTATAGGTACAGGTACATGTAACAAAAATACAATTAATAATTAATTTAATTTAAAATTCATCCAAAATAGTAATTATTTAATTCAATATAATAATAGGGTATTTGACAAGTATTATAAAACGATCTCAATTTATTGACTAATGTTTATGGAGTCTGTAAAAAGTGGATATTCATCATTCTGTTGTGTATTTCAGTAAAAATAACCAAATCAAAAACTCCATTTTCAAGTTGCCGCGAAAACGTTTATCTGGACAATATGGCGTCTTACTAGCGTGTGACGTCACACGACCGTTATTAAAACGTCAAACGATACAATGTAATGTCACTGTAACCGGAAGTTTACTTGCGTGTGACGTCATTTTAGGCTCCGCCAATCCCAAGCGTTTTGGGTCACGTGACAATAGATAAAACTATTATCTTTTTCGTGGGTTTTTTTTAGTAAAATTGTGAATGTTTTTTTGTGAAAATAGTATAAAACCCCTGCCAATATTCATTCTAAACACAGATGCTAACAATTGGCACTTTATTTTTAATACTGTCAAATACCCTATTAAGGTTAAGGTCAACACATTTATGTCCAATGTCTTATAAAAATGAACTTACAATTTTTTTATGAAATCATTACATTTTAATATTATAATTTCTGCAGGCTGACAACACCACGGAAACACAGAGAGTGCCTTCTGAAGATTCCTCCAACGACGGTTGTCGTATTACTTAATTGTAGCTAATTAATTAATTAAATATAATTTGTCTTTTCATTTAAGCAAGGAAACTGCTTCAAGTTGTTTATAGTACAGGGTGTTTCGCCATAATAATTAAAAAGCTTTATAAATAATAATTATACAATATTTTTGCGATGAAGTTAACTGTTTTGTCCAACGATATTAAATACCCTAGATACACACCAACACGAACAAAATCGTGCCCGAAACCTGTCCACAAGGTACATTGAACGATCCACGGAGCTCCGTAAGATGATCGCGTAGTCAAAATCAATATAAGGCATTATTTAAATATCGAAAGTAACCTTTAATACATACTGTATAAGGTATTAAATAAAACGCATGCGTCAAGGACTTCTCACAGTTCGAAATGCAAGCTCGTAAAATTTTAGTTCTTTGACTCTACGCGCAATTCTGAACGCGCTGTTAGCAATATAGCAGGCACGGACCGCGAGGAAAAGAGCCGGCTATATGGGGAAGTATAACCGACGACGCATTTGACTATCACAAATATTTTATATTAAATCAGTTAATAGTACGTATTGGATGAAAAATTACTTCAAATGCGTTAAATTAACAAACATTGGCTAGATACCTATCGAAGAAACGACACTTTTCGTACTCTAAGTATTATTTTCTCATTTTTTCGCGGAGCTCTGTGGCATCTTGACTTTGTAACGGTCCGCGCGTGACTGTGAACCAAGAAGTGCTTGAGTGGAGTTGAAGCACTTCTTGATTGGGACACATTTTGAGCGCTCGTGGTGTATCTAGGGTATTTAATATCGTTGGTTTTGTCATTAAAATTTATTATTATTAATTTTGTTGTAATAGTAAAATTATTTTTCGGATATGGCAATACGTCTCAAATAGTTTATGCTGTTTTTAGATATTATTTAAGATTTATTTTACGTGGAACTATTATTTAGATAAAGATTAAAATGTGTTAGTTTTTTGCTTTAAATGTGTTTTTTCAGATATTAAAGAAAATATTAGTAGCTTCGGTTCGGTAGCTATATCGTTAAGAGAGTTATAAAATGGACTGTTTTAAAAGACTTTTCAAACAAACTCCCACTCACTTTTGTTGTGTGCTCATCAATGATCTTTCATACAAAGATAATGTGATAGGAATTGTAATTACATTATAGGGGGGGGGGGGGGGCAGACTATAAAATAGTCTATTTAGAATAGTAGTAGAGATGCGCCGAATGTAGGTTCATCCGAATACGAATATACGATTTTTGTACTATTTAATTTGAAAATGTAATATCGGTATATTTCCATAGTATGGGAGCAGGGCTTGAAACCGGTTTCATAAGTACCGGTAAATAAATGTTAATACCGGTTTTTAGTAAAGGTTCCGTTCGGAGCGAGTCCGAAATGAAATCGGTACCTAAAACCTTAAGACACGTGCACGCGTAGGCATCGCTTGAAGTTTGTTTTGTTTGAACTAATCAAGTCACCACTTGTTAATGATCAGAGATGCATTTATTGACACGTTTGCTAGCGTCTAGTGAGTCAAGTTATTCATATATTATCGATGCCGTCAGTAAGAGCGAAACCCTTAAAAACCGCTAAATTGATTCAAAACCTATTTGATTTCGCTTTTTAAGAAAACCGGTTTTTTTAAGGTTAAGGTAAAGCCATACCTAAATAAAACGCTCCTAATGTACTTGGTGGTTAATAATCCACCATTATTAGACATCTGTTCGAAAGGTACTTTGAACGATCCACGGAGCTCCATAAGATGATGGCGTTGTCAAAAACAATGTTGGCACGCTCGTCGCCTCTGATCACTGTTTTCATATTTATAATATTTATCCACATGTTTCTAGTTTCTATATAGACACAACGTGTTTTAGTTACTTACAAGTGCTAATTACATATGGACTAATAACTTAAATTCAGTAGTGATTTAAATTGAATATTTTGATTATTTATTAAATTTTTCAAATTAAAACTGAACTTAATTGACTGTGTTAACTATCCTTTTCCAGTCCTTTTATTATTTTATTGTAATTATTAATTATTTGCATGCAATTAAAAAATATTTTTAATGATGCTAAAGAAGTATAACTTCTCACGCGCGTACATAAGTTACACGCATCCATTTTTGAATTTAAGATCGTTGCGCAAGAAGTTTGCCGGGCTGTATCTGGATACTACTGGTACTGGTAGTTATTAAAGTGGAGCCTAAGAATTCTAAAATTGGAGCGTAAATTGACTAACTTAATGATGAACATTATATATTTACTTCTGCCTTAATATGAGGCTTGTTAGCGTTAACCACAACTCCACCAATGTCACGTAAGTAGGTGGCTTTAACACGAACGGGATTGATTTATTATACTTGATAGTATAGCTTGGTAACATGTTGTGGTCTGAACAGGTATATCTAGCAAAAATACGTCAACCTTTCATTATGGACCTCATGTTTTCATTACACTTCTATGGAGAAACGGTCTCTGAGGCCCACGAACGTCAAGGATGAAAAATGATATTTTTGAGCTAGGCGTATTATAGAGGTACATTTGAAAACAAATATGGCGCGCAAACTATTTAATTAGCAATTTATTGGTGTCGATTCTGGCATGATTCGCTTTTCATTCTGTATAGAGAATGACAAGGATACACTGTTGTCAAATTTAATTTGAGGAGCTGGCGAACAAAACTGTGTAATTACATAAAATTAAATTTTTCAGGAGCTGTATAAAATTGAATGGCATACCTCCAGTAGGCTTTTGGCATGTTTTTAATTTATAAATTTTGTCAATTTAACACTCAACTCAAAACTCTACTCTAAAAATTCAACGGGCCCGAAACCTGTGTAAAAAAAAAGTATTTTGACCAGCAGTGCTATTCTGTAAAATTTTCACGCGCGGATCCGATGCGGATCCGCGAGTTTCCCATATAGATTTACGCGGAATCGCATCGGATCCGCGCGTGAAAATTTTACAGAATGTAGGCCCAATTCGTCAGCTCCTCATTTAAGGTTTAAAGATTCAAGCCAGAATCGACAACAGTGTACGTGTCTCTATACAGAATGAAAAGGAGAGACTGATGTAAAAATTTAGTTTAAAAATAAATGCCAGAATCGACACCATTGTGTAATTATTTTAATGTATATATAGTTGTTTTGTTAGCGCCTCCTGTTATTCTATGCTCACTTGTTTGCCATTTAATTTATTCATAATGAATTGTTGTTACCAAATGCATAATAATTAATTTCCAAGAATTATAGACTGTTGTTATTTAAAAATTGAATGCGTTTTATTCATTCTTATATATCTATGTTGTTGCGGACCTCTTTGCTATTTTGATAGCTAATGTAGTTTTTTACTTTTTGGTTGTTTTTTGACGTTGTCTGTTCTATTTACCTATTTCTTTCTGTTAGCTTAATTTTCTGCTTTTATTAAAAAAATATAATTCTTCAACTTGTATCATCGTTTTATCATTTGCGGAGATCAATTTGGTTTGTTCATTTCATATGTAATAGAATGTGTCTTCAGAAGTCTCTCTGAAGTCATTTTTCAACTACACGATTCTGTACATTATAATATAGGGAGGAAAAAGCATCCCTTGCTGAGTTTCTTGCCGGTTCTTCTCAGTACAAGGTCTCCCGCCGTAGATTTGCGAACAGATAGCGGAGCTTTTAGACCTTTACTAATGATTGTAACAGCCTAACAAACATGATGCATGTATGATGGGAATAGGCCGCTATTGGTCTAAGAGCTGGCTACGAAAATGTGAACTGATAAGGTGCAGTAACGAATTATATATATATAGATGTCGATTCTGGCGTGATTCTCTAAACTTAAAACTAAATTTAACATCGGGTTCTCCTTTTCATTCTGTATAAAGAACGACAAGGATAGACTGTTGTCAAATTTAAGTTTAGGTTTAGAGAATCATGTCAGAATCGACACCATAACCTCTCCTTGGTAGCCTATAAGTACAGAGCGAAGCCCGTCAGAACTCTCTCCCGGGGCGGAAGGCGTGGGTGGGTGGTCAAAGTCGTAAATTATCAATAAGAAAAAAATGATTAGGTGCAGTTCTGAAATTTGGTAGAGTTATAATTTTTAACTGTAGGAATCTAGGAAAATTGTTGTCAGAAGTCTAGGTTGGGGCTTAAAGACTGTCAGAAGTCGACAAAGTTGTAAAGAATTTGTTTAAATTTAAACCACAAGGTGCAGTTCTGACAAATGCATTTTCATATTATTTGTAGCTTATCGAACCTGTATATAAATTGTCAGAAGTCTTAATAATGGCTAAGTACATAAAAATTGATGATATAGTCAGAAGTTGCTGAAGCGGCTATCGCGACGGAAAGCAACGTTTCGAATCTAGTTTTGAGTTAAAATAACAAGGTGCAGTTCTGACAATTGCATTTTTATATTATTTATAGCTTACCAAACCTGTACATATATTGTCAGAAGAATAATGGCTAAGTACAGAAAAAAATATGATACGTCAGTCGACATTGCAAACGTATGGAGAAATGCACACCACCGCGTTCCAACGGATCTGGAGCCTAATAATTGCGGCTGGGTAGAGCAAGGATCAATGTATGAACTTAAATGGTTTCAGAGCCCTCAAATACCTTTAACAGTGAACGATGTTATACAACAAAATGAAAACAAAGAATCTGGAGCTGAAGGTAAAATATTCAAGTACTGCATAGTGTTAAAAATTGTATTTTCAATTTGTTAGTTTTTATTATATTTTTTTAAAATATTTTTTTTTACTTGTTACAAAACAAGATTTAGATATGTAATTAAATAATTAGACTTCCTTTATATAAATATACTTACCTTTTACTCCATCTACTTTTGACTTTCTAATAATGACAAAAATTTAAATTAAAAAAAAAATCAAATGGCCAAATTTTCATAAAATTATTTGAAATAAAAAAATGGATTTTTCATCCCACCACCTCGGAAAGTGTAATTTTGCGCTTCGAAATCTGGCTGGAAAATTCTATTTTATTCGCTTGAGCGGCAAAGTAGATTTGAATTTAGAACATCACATATAATGAGTACTCAATATAATTGTAAATTCAAAACGTCATTAAACCTATTTAATGTAACCTCTATGGTGCCAAATTTATGATTAGAACTTTTTAAATTGTGAAAAAATTTAAATTTGGAACCTTCTTGGTTTCTTTGTTTTATTTGCGTGCTTCGCGCCATTCTAGTTTTTCACGTTTTATTGCTTAATATAATTAACATAACCTAAAAACTGTACAAAAAAATCAACTAAAATGAGTGACATTAGCGACGATGAAGTTTATCTAACGCCAACTGAGTTAACTGAAACAGTTAATAATGCGCAAATGAGCCTTCTCCCTCAGCAATCACGAGAGAAGTATTTGAAACAGTACGATATATTTAACATGTGGCGACTAGCTAAAGGAGCAAAAACTTTCTCCGAAAACGTTTTGCTGGCATATTTTATAGAATTATCTGAGACCAAGAAAGCAAGCACGCTATGGAGTACGTATTCAATGCTAAAATTAACAATTAAGATGAAGAAAGACGTTCATATCGACACCTATCATAAATTAGTGGCATTTTTAAAAAGAGCCTCATCTGGTTATAAACCAAAAAAATCGAAGGTTTTCACAGCATCTGAAATTGCAAAGTTTATTAATGAAGCACCTGATTCCGTATATTTAGCGGCAAAAGTAAGTCAATACGTGTAATTTTTTGTTGTTGATAAAATTGTACATAGTACTTACAATATTTTTAATTTGATTAATTTATTTACGATTATAAATACTTCTTTTGTTACAGGTTGTTCTTATTATTGGTATAACCGGAGCATGTCGAACAAATGAACTTACACTACTTAATGTCAATAACGTATCAAAATATTCTCATAATTCTGATGAATTGCTATTAATTAATGTACTAAATACCAAGACAAAAAAAGACCGCAACTTCGTTATTCGCAAGGAATATGTAAACATTGTTCAGAAATATCAAGCTTTACGTCCTTCTAACACCCCAATTGAACGATTTTTTCTACAATATCGCAACGGAAAGTGTATCCGACAACCTATGGGTCAGAATAAAATTGGCAGTATTCCACGAGAAATAGCAACTTTTCTCGGACTTTTAGAACCCCCGTTATACACCGGTCACTGTTTTAGAAGAACCTCAGCCACACTTTTGGCCGAATCAGGGGCTGATCTTCTATCGCTTAAGCGCCATGGAGGCTGGAAGTCTAATTCGGTTGTAGAGGGATACATAGAGGATTCAATCCAAAGTAAATCAAAAATTTGTAATAGTATCGTGGAGGCCATAACGCTGAAAGAACCTCTGTCAGATTCTTGGTCTCGCCCTTCTACATCTAAAATGAGCCCCCATAAGATTGGAAACAATAGCCCTCTCTCGCCAACATTTACGCCAATAGAATCCAATGAATCGGCACAACTATTTAAAATTACTGATACGAGTAGTTTACCACAAAACAGCGCACAATTCACAAACACCAACATAACATTACCTAACAAAAATATTAAACTTAACATAAGTAACTGTAGCAACGTTACATTTAATATTTCTTAATTATTTTCTACTTCTTATTATTTTCTTCAATTTATAGATTATCTTAATGTGTTTTAATTGAAATAAAAATATTTTGTCATTATAAATTGTTTTCTTTTTCATTTTGTCATTTCCTCGCTGAGGTGGGATGAAAAGTTACGTATTGCACTCGAGTGGAAAGATTTTTCACCTTGTGCTCGTTTGTTTCCCTCGCTTGCTCGGTCATCCAAATCGAGCACGCGGTTAAAAAGGAACTTTCCACTCTTGTATAATAAATAACTATTATGCTTCAATAACTTCTTATCATAGAGTACCTGTTAGGGCTTTCATCCCGGGAGTCTCGGTCTCGAAAATTCCGAGAGTCTCGACGATTTTGTCGCATTTTCGCGACTCTAGACCTCAACTCCAGTATTCGATACTTTCAAGACTTAGTTAAATAATCTACAAAAAATACCAATCTACTAAAAGAATCTACTAAACTACCTACCTTCTTTTAAATCAGTTACGTGGCAACACTGTAAAGTGAAAGTTAGGATAATCTGTAGAGATTGCAACCTAACCTCAAACACAATACGTTCACAACTTCACTTATTGTTTCTTTATAAAAAGTGTGAATTATATAGCTACGATGTGTTTCTTAGCACAACAGTTGGTGGCGACAGAGGAAAGCATTTAAATCAGTGCTATAATTATTTGTTATCCATCCTCCCTACTAGCGTCGAAGTAGAGAGAGCTTTTTCTAATGCAGGTTACTTTTGCAACAAGATCAGATCCTCTCTATGTGAATTTCACTTATATTTGATTATATTGTAATAGTTCATTATTAAAGAACTTAATTGAAACATATTGTATTAATTGCCTAATTGTATAAACCTTGAGTATGAAACTTATTTTCAAAGTCTGGAAAGTCTCGTTTTTCCCGGGAATCACGGGACCGGTCCGAGTCTCGATTTTTTTTCCGAAAATGTATCGAGCCTGAAAGCCTTAGTACCTGTAAACTCTCGGCAAAACTTCTCTATTTCTTTTACTTTATATAATTTTTTTGAGTAAAAATTATTTTTTTAAAGCTTGTCGTCTAAGTCAGCGATTACTCGGCAACACAATTTTTATATTTATTTTTTATCTCCCTCGCTTAACCTTTTGTCATTGCATATTTATTAAAATAACAGTGTAAATAATAAAAACAATAAATAGCCGAAACTGCACCCTGTTATTTAATTTTGAATCTAAATTCGAAACGTTCCTTTTCAACGCGATAGCCGTTTCAGCAACTTCTGGCCATATCATATTTTTTTCTGTACATATCCTTTATTTAGCCTTCTGACAATATATGTACAGGTTTGGTAAGCTATAAATAAAATAAAAATGCAATTGTCAGAACTGCACCTTGTTATTTTAATTCGAAACGTTGCTTTCCGTCGCGATAGCCGCTTCAGCAACTTCTGACTATATCATCAATTTTTATGTACTTAGCCATTATTAAGACTTCTGACAATTTATATACAGGTTCGATAAGCTACAAATAATATGAAAATGCATTTGTCAGAACTGCACCTTGTGGTTTAAATTTAAACAAATTCTTTACAACTTTGTCGACTTCTGACAGTCTTTAAGCCCCAACCTAGACTTCAGACAACAATTTTCCTAGATTCCTACAGTTAAAAATTATAACTCTACCAAATTTCAGAACTGCACCTAATAATAATAATAAATTCATTTATTTGCATCACAAATTACTACAATTAATAATAAGCAGACATAAATGATTATAAGTTTAACAGTTCTTAAATTACTAGTATGTACTACAATCATTAGTGAGTGACAGTGATGCAAATAGGCAGAAGCTCAGCAGTGTTTTTGCCTTAATAGACAAAATGCTGATTTTCAGCAACTGCCCGTAGGAAGCGCGAGGATGTAAAGCTGGCATTGTAATTCCCTAGTCCCACACAAACACAATACACGAACATCATTTACTTCATTATTAATTTACCTAGCAATATTTGTTAATAAATTTTTCTAAATAATAATAAATAAATGTATGTGTAATTAATCATTAAAAAACAAAATTGTGTAGACAATATTAAATAAATGTGTAAGTAATAATATAAAACATAAATTTTAATTTGAATGTCAAGAAGATTGAATGCTTACAGAAGAACCTCCACCAAAACGACAATTAGTGCGTATGCCTAACCTAAAGTTTGCAAATTCAGTAAGGCTAATTTAACTTGCTTTTGAAAGTGTACCTTGATATTACGTGTCTTATAGGAGGAGGTAAATCATTCCAACATTTAGTCGCTTGGTCGCGGAAACTACCTGTAAATGCCACTGTCTTATGTTTTTGCGTCGCCAATATCGGACGTATTGATCTGCAAACACCTGGTCCATATCGAGAATGGAAGGTACGAAACTGTAACTTTTTGTAAAGGTATTCCGGGTTCTTAAATTTTAACAGATCAAACATAAATACTGCCAAATGCAGATGCTTGCGTGACTCCATATTCAATAATGAGGCGCTATTAAGAAATGGTGACACGTGGGTTCGAGGAGGGATATTAAAACAAAAACGACCACAAGCATTTTGAACTCGCTGGATAAGCCTTTGAGTACTAGTAAGCAAACGAGGACCATATACTAGATCCCCATAATTCAGTACCGATAAAACCAGTGACTCACATCAAATGATCCGTGTTTGTTCTGTAAGGAAATTCCGAATTTTATACAAAGTTTTTGAAGTTATACTTCTTTAGGCGTGTTATGAAAAAATGATGAGAGTGAAATTTTAAGATGCGCGCGCATCACTGTAACACAAAATTTTAACAGCATGAAGTTGGTCGCTAAAGCGACCAACCAACTTCATGCTGTTACTTTTGTGTTTACCGCAAATTATGAGAATGTACCAACAAAATAGAAATAGAATCTCTATTTAGTGGGTGCTAACGACTGTATTGTAAAGGCCTATCAAAAGTATTTATTAATCTGGAATAACGGAACCAAAGCGCGATTCAGGAGACTACAGCGCCATCTCTTGACCATTGGTGTAGTAGAACCAAAAACCACATCTTTATTTTTCAATGTTACTTTTATGTTATTATTGTAATAAAGGACAGTTATAGGTATTCATATTTATAATATTTATCCACATGTTTCTAGTTTGTATATTCGGAATACGTGTTTGAGTTTCATACAAGTGCAAATCACATATGTTCTAATAAATTATATTCAGTAGCGATTTTAATTGAATATTTTGATTATTTATTTATTTTTTCAAATTAAAACTGAACTTTATTGACTGTGTCCTTTTCCAGACTTTTTATTAATTTATTGTAATTAATTATTTGCATGCAATTAAAAACTAATTTTAAACGATGCCAAAGAAGGATAACTTCTCACGCGCCTACATAAGTACACGCACCCATTTTTTAACCTATAAAAGCAACTCCTTACAAGACCCAAAACATGTTTCTCAAAATGCAGCTTATTGTCGAACACTATACCCGAGTTCCTGGCTTCGCTTACATGTTCAATGTCTGACCCCAACACTCGAAGCGTAGGATTACAACTAGCGAGTCTTTCAGTCTGTTGTTTAGTGCCGATGATCATAAATTTAGATTTTGAAGGATTCAAGACCAACGCATTATCAGTCGACCATGCAGCTATGGCATCCAGATCGTGATTCACCTTATGCAAGGCATCGTTTATTTTATCAGGGGTTGTTGATATTTATAGCTGAACATCGTCAGCATAACAGTGATACTTACAATGTTTAATCGCCAAGGGGCCTAATCATTTTTTTCTTATTGAAAATTAACGACTTTGTCCGCCCACCCACGCCTTCCGCCCCGGGAGAGAGTTCTGACGGGCCTCGCTCTGTACTTATAGGCTACCAAGGAGAGGTTGTATATATAATTCGTTACTGCACCTTATCAGTTCACATTTTCGTAGCCAGCTCTCCGACTATATAGCGTATAGAAAATACGACATCAAAAATATCACTCACGCCGCCAGTGCCTACCCTTTCCCAATCTCCTACCCCGTGGAGCCCTGAAACCTTACTCATATAGAGGAACACACACCATCAATAAAAAAAACGATGGGTTGCAACCCGGGAGTGCCGGCAGAAGTGAAAACTTGAATATTAACGTTGTGCTTTTTTGATATTTTGGAATGGTTAGGGAATAATTTTGCACGAATTGCTTTAATTATCAGTTAAAAGTACTATCATGTATGTGGTAGAACACAATATTTATTTATTGCGCTATCGTACACAAACATGACAATTTATATTACATTAAAAAAGTTTATCTCTCAGAAAAATCAACTTACATGAATCACGTTTAAGCGCACCTAGCGACATCTATTGTAAAAAAATGCATTTTCTTCGCAATAAAGCTGCCACGTGTACGTCCTAGATACAGACTTATTATTATAATACGATAAAATAAAATATTACTATGTTTCGTCCAATATATTGAAGGTCAACAACCTTTCCAATTTTATTGTGTGTCATAATGCGATCAGCCCACGTGTTTAACCTGACGCGAGTTTATCATTTTTTTACCCTTTCAAAAAAAGTGTACAACTCCGCTAAAGAAGTTTTCACTTCAAAAGTAGTGTTATTTTACTATGATTTTCTGTAAAGTGAAGATACTTCCCCAGACCCTTTATTCTCACTAGTTCGATTCATTAGTTCGATCGTCGAACTAATGGGAATTATTTTTCTCATTTGTTCGACCGTGGAACTAGTTCTCACTTGCTCCATTTCTTAGTTCGATCCGTTAACTTATTATTCTCATTCGAGATACAAAAACAATAAATTATGTCAAATATGTGCATTGCATATATTTAAAAATAATATATTAATCAAATACTCAATATTATTATAACCGCATCTTTTCTAAAAAATGCGCAACGCCAATTTGTCCGCTTATTAATTGCATTTGAGCATCAATAATGTAGTCGTCGTCATTAAATAAATCAGTTATTCTCCTTTTACGACGTGTTTTTGATGTGGAAGGTGTCTGAAGTCTGAAGGATGTCATTTCGATGCAAATATATAGGTATACATCATACAAACACTGCTCCCACCGGGATTCGAACCCGGGACCTCTTGAGTCAGCGACACCTTGAAACCTGGCGTACAAACCACTCAGCCACGAAGGTCGTCATTTATATATATATACATACAGATGGAGCTAAAGAAGTTTCACTTCAGTCGTGTAGTCATAAGCACACTCGTTTTTTTTATTTGACCGGAGGGCTATGGCCCGGGCCGACTAAAAGAGCTGTGGGGCGGTAGAAGTCATCTAAAGGCATTCCTTACTGAACTATATTTTGATTTGATTGCCAAATTCTGTGGGTGCAAATCATAATAATCGTAAGTGGTCCGAGACGCCACATTTCAAAATACGCCCCTGCCTGCTTACTACCTTTTCATTATACCTATCTCTTAATAAGGGATATATTTACAGAATTTACCAGATACCCTAAAATCTGATCAAAATCCTATGGGAAGAGAGTATGACAGAAAAGTGATTCAATGTAATCATTCAATCATATAAAACTCCCACTCGAATGTTATATCAAATAGCCAAGAAGCAGAAAAAAAATATCTAAGGCGAGACTGTCTGAACGAAGCATCCTTTACCTATCTATAGGAAAAAAAACAAAAAAATACGAAAATATCGCAAATGTTTGTATTTTATTTTTCTGCTTACTTTGCTTTTTTTCTACAATTATGTGTTCGTAAAAAGCTACCGTTGTATTGTAATACGAGCTTTACTTCATAATAAACGGTTGTTGGACTCCGAAAAGCAAGAATGGCGGCAGAGCAAATATGTGAAATTCTCAAAGGTATCTTGGGAAGCAGGCATGGTGAGGATTTGACCTTCTGTGCTCTATGTCTTCGCACTGAAACTAAATTTACAAAATCCAAAGCATTCGCGGCGTGCGCAAAGAAGATGCGAGTGAAAACGCCCAGAGTAAGTATTTACAATACTATTGCTTAACAGTACTATTACACAAGTATTCTGGCATGATTCTCTTAAATTAAAACTAAATTTAACATCAGTTTCTACTTTTAAATCTTTATAGAGAATGACTAACACCATTGAGCCATTAAAGATTAACAAGGATACATTTGTCAAATTTATGTTTGGGATTAGAGAGGTGTCCATTCTGACAGGGTTCCCCAAACCTAAACTTAAATTTGACAGCAGTGTATCCTTGTTAATCTCTATTCAGAATGAATAGGAGAGACTGATGTTAAAGTTAGTTTTAAGTTTAGATAATCGACACCAGAATCATGCTAAAATTGACACCACTACTTTAAAAACCACAATCATATATACATGGCAAGCAGGCATGTTCATTTACGGCATTTTGTTAGACCAAGCTGTTTTACCACACATACAGAATGAATACAAAATACAAAAGCCTTTATTGCTGATAATTACATAAAAAACACATCATTAACATTTTTTACTTATAATTCAGCGTGTCCTGTAGACACATAGGCCTCCTCCAGTCTTTTCCACCCCGATCTATCCCTTGCTAACCTCAGCCATAGCGGGCCAGCTACCCTTCTTATGTTATCCGACCATCGTTTCAGCTGTCGTCCACGTTTACGGTAAGTGTTCATTCTGGGGATCCATTCCGTGGTCTTCCTTGTCCACTTCCCTATTTTGTCTCTTGTGACGTGACCTGCCCACTTCCATCTGAGTTGTCTACTTTTACGAATGACATGACGAAGGAATGAATTCATACAGAATGAAGGAAAATCTCAAGAATAAGACAGGTTATGTTATTGCCCAATTATAATGCCTTCGTAGCAAACACATCAGCATCATCAGCCTATTATGTCCCCACTGCTGCTGGGGCACAGACCTTCATTAGATAGTAAATATAAACATGTTTACTAACAAAATATGAAATTATTACTATTGAAATAAATAAAATAACGTTAAAATTTTACCATTTGCTCTTTCTGTTATCCCTAATCTAAGCTAAGAAACTTACAATGACCCTCCTTGAGTCAAGTGTTGATAAGTGCAGTAATGATTTTCATTTTAGACATATCAGTAGTGACTGTATTATAAAAACTTTTAACTCAATTAAAATTAAAAAGACAGAGGATTATTGGGGAATATCAACATATATAATAAAACCGATTATCACTGTTATTGCGCCACAACTGGCCATTATATTTAACAAATGTATTGATGAGGGAGTGTTTCCAGATCTAATGAAATGTGCTAAAGTTATCCCTCTCTTTAAGGCTGGTGACAAATCAGATCCCAGCAATTTTAGGCCTATATCTGTATTACTAGCGCTAAGTAAAGTATTTGAGAAAATAATTTATAACCAATTACTAGCACACTTTTCTATAAATAAGCTATTTCATTTAAAACAGTTTGGTTTCACTAGAGGCAAAAGTACTACTGATGCTGGAACTGCACTTCTCAAACACATCTTTGATATATGGGAGAGTAAGCATGATGCTATTGGCATTTTTTGCGACTTATCAAAGGCGTTTGACTGCGTTAGCCATGAAACATTGTTAAATAAAATGAAGCATTATGGTGTATCAAATATTTCACTAAGTCTGATACAGTCTTATCTTTCTGCTAGGATTCAGAAAGTAGTTATAAATGAAGCTGAGTCTACAGGAGCACCCATTTCTATGGGCGTGCCCCAGGGTTCAATATTGGGCCCATTGCTTTTCCTTATTTATATCAATGACCTTCCTCACTTTACAAGAGATTTGTGTGAGACAGTACTATTTGCTGATGACACCTCTTTATTGTTTAAAGCTAGAAGAGGAAATGATTGTTTTGACGAAGTAAATTGTGCTCTCTCTGAAGTCCTTCACTGGTTTACGGTAAATAATTTAAAACTTAACTCCAGTAAAACAAAATGCGTTAAGTTTACTCTACCTAATGTGAGGCAGGTTAATACTAGTATAAAAATAAATGACCAGCCTGTAGAGTTAGTGGATTTTACAAAGTTTCTGGGTATTACTTTAGACTCTCGTCTGCAATGGGATCCTCATATTGATGCCTTGTCAAGTAGATTGAGCTCTGCAGCTTTCGCTGTTAAAAAGATAAGACTCTTAACTGATGTGGAAACGGCAAGATTAGTTTACTTTGGTTACTTTCACAGTGTTATGTCATATGGCCTTTTGTTGTGGGGCTCAGCTGCTAATATCGAAAGTATTTTCATACTGCAAAAGAGAGCTGTTCGCGCCATATACAATTTAAAGGCAAGAGAATCCCTTAGAGAAAAATTTAAAGAAATTAATATTTTAACACTGGCGTCGCAATACATTTATGAAAATTTAATATATGTAAGAAAAAACTATGATGAATTTGCAAAAAAAAGTCAAACCCATAACTTTAACACGAGATTTAAGAACAAGCTTGCCGTTCCATGTTTCAGACTCCAAAAATCAAGAGGTTCATTTCTGGGTTGTAGTATTGCATTGTTTAACAAAGTTCCCCAAGATCTGATTGAGCTTCCACTGACTAAATTTAAATCTCAGATCAAAAATACTCTTATGAATAAGGGCTATTATAAAGTTGATGATTATCTAAATGATCGTAATGCATGGACATAGTGTTTCTTATAATTTGATATTAAATGGATATTACTCATTTTTCATAACAGTAATATTGTACCTATCTAATGCCGCTTCCTATATACTACTTAAAATGTTAACTATAAAATTAATTGTAACTATTTATATTCTAGATGATGTAATGGAAAGTGACTTCAGACGTATTTCTGAAGTAATTTTTCAAATTGACGACACTGTATATAACAATACACGGAGAAAAAAACAGCCCTTGCTGAGTTTCTTGCCGGTTCTTCTCAGTACAAGGTCTCCCGCCATAGTTTTGCGAACCGATGGCGTAGCTTCTTGACCTTCACAAGTGCTTGTAACAGCCTAGACTGAATAAATGACATTTCATTTCATTTCATTACATCAGATTAGAGTTCTTATCTGAAACTATACTTTTGACGACCTCCGTGGCCGAGTGGTTTGTACGCCGGGTTTCAAGGTGTCGCCTACTCAAGAGGTCCCGGTGGGAGCAGATGTTTGTGTGATGAATACACGCATTTGTACTCCAGTCATGAATGTTTAATATGTATTTCTATATAAATTTACTTATATATGTACTGTATATGTATTCTATCTGTTACTCTAGTATTATTTTTCTTTTTTTTTCTGGTGTATTTACCCAAAATGACTTGTGTAGCTTGTCCATTGAGGGTTTTAGTTGGGGAACAAATAAGCTGTCAATTCCTTAACCTTTCCCCAATTATAAAAGTAAGGGTACCGTAATGGCCGCAGTGATATGAATACAGAGGCCCAAGCACGAATATCGACAGCTCTGTAATTGTATTGCATCGGCAAAGTTTCTATAAAAACTAAGCAGCGCCCCTACCAGACGTAAGTACTAACTGGCCCTTCCATTCAAAAATTTGATGATTAGGAACCAATTACAGAGCTGTCCAAATTAGTGTTTGGGCCTCTTTAGAGTACTGTTGTGATGCCTGAATTTAACGCCCTCACAGACTTATGATATGGTGTTGCTATAATCTAAAGAAAATTTAACTAGATAATTCCATATGGTCCATGAAGTAGATGGGACGGGAACCCACAGCCTCCACTACCCAGGCAGATGCACTGACCATTACACTAACGCGGCCCTAAATGCCGTCTCGAATTTCTCCTACTATTTGTTAGACTGCAAGGCATCTCCATCTCTTCGCATTGTAGCAACCTGCAATTTCTTCTCGTTCAGCATTTTTTCTAATATTTTTTTTTTATTGTGGTATTGTCATCAGAACGAGCACCTCTGCTACATGTGTGAGGCGCAGGTATCCGCTGCCTTACACACTCTGCACGCGGTCACACTCGCCGCGGCCGTCAACCTCTGGTGTGAAACCAATGCTCATAAGATACCTCGCACCAACATTAAATCACTCAAGGATGTTTTAAGTAGCGTGCTTTATGTAAGTCTCAAGTGGAATATGCTAGATAACTTCATTTAGGTAACTGGACAGGTGGTTCCAGGCCTACGCGCACTAGATACCCTGCACCAAGCTCAAACCACTCAAGGATACGCTACATAGCGTGCTTTATGTAAGTATCGACTATGAACTAAGCTAGACAACTTCAGTACAGTAATTTGTGACTGTGGAATACGCTAGACAACTTCAGTACAGGCAATTGTGACAATGGAATACGCTAGAATACTTCAGTACAGTCAATTGTGACAGTGGAATACGCTAGAATACTTCGGAACAGTAATTTGTGACTGTGGATACGCTAGACAACTTCGATAAAGTAATTTGTGACTGTGGAATACGCTAGACAACTTCATTAAAGTAATTTGTGACTGTGGAATACGCTAGACAACTTCATTAAAGTAATTTGTGACTGTGGAATATGCTAGAATACTTCGGTACAGTAATTTGTGACTGTTTTATACGCTAGACAACTTCGGTATAGTAATTTGTGACTGTGGAATACGCTAGAATACTTCGGAACAGTAATTTGTGACTGTGGATACGCTAGACAACTTCGATAAAGTAATTTGTGACTGTGGAATATTCTAGACAACTTCATTAAAGTAATTTGTGACAGTGGAATATGCTAGAATACTTCGGTACAGTAATTTGTGACTGTGGGTACGCTAGACAACTTCGGTACAGTAATTTGTGACTGTGAACTACGCTAGACAACTTCAGTACAGTCAATTGTGACAATGGAATACGCTAGAATACTTCAGTACAGTCAATTGTGACTGTGGAATACGCTAGTCAACTTCGGTACAGTAATTTATGACTGTGGACTACGCTAGACAACTTCGTTAAAGTAATTTGTGAACGTGTTATATACGCTAGAATACTTCGGTACAGTAATTTGTGACTGGAATACGCTAGACAACTTCGGTACAGTAATTTATGACAGTGGATTATTACAGGCAACTTCATTACGGTACGGTATAGTAGACATCAACAGATGGTGCGGCCCAACATACAAGACACGCTATATAGTGAAGAAAAAATATTGATCTGCCGGTTTGCATTGCACGGGGTGGCCGTACAAAGGGGTAGAATATGGGGAAAAAATAGTTGTCTGTAAAGTTGGTTCACAGAAAATATTTGATGTAAAACTTCTTTACGCACGTGACAAGGAATAACGCTTCAGGGTTTTGATATTTTAGTTTAAATAATCAGTAAATAGTTGTTTTTTTTAAATATTCATAATTTCAAAAGTAAAGAAATCTGAGTCTATTGAACAGTTTTATTTCAATCCCATTTGCTTTTAATTGCTTTATAGAAGTTTCAGTGTTTATAAAATTAATAGGTAATGGATTATAACACACGTGCGTTATAACATTGACGTGTGTTATAACACACGTTCAGCTTGGGGGGTAAGCTGGCGAATGAGTTACGCGTTATGAAAATTGTGTTCGGGCGAGGCGAACGAATGCGTGACAGCAATCATTTTTGAAATACCTATTTCTCAAATGTCTTTCAGCTCGCGTCCGCTCTGAATTTATGTTTTTTACGGGATTGTCACTATTATTTACTACTAGCAACCCGCCCTCGCTTCGCTTCGGTGTAGAGCTAAAGTGTAGACTACAGTTTTTGTTCTCAGGCTTGTATTATACACAATGACATTCATCTATGATTCTTCTTATACCTGCATGCAAAGTCTCAGCCCGATCGGTTTAAAATTGACAAAGTTTCATACAAACTTTCATTCCCTATTTTATCCCCTTGGGGATAGAATTGATCAAAATCCTTTCTTAGCGGATGCCTACGTCATAACATCTACCTGCATGCCAAATTTCAGCCCGATCCGTCCAGTGGTTTGAGCTGTTCGTTGATAGATCACTATGTCAGTCAGTCCTTTGAGTTTTATTTATATAGATAGATACAAGAAATTAAATGAAATGATACTTTATTAAACTCTATTGAATCGTCCAATATTTTTCGCAACCACTCATTCAGAATATCTCTTAGCTGATGACAAGAATGGGCGCAAGAAACCCGTCAGCGTTTAACAGAAGTAGCAACAAAAAAAAATATGTCACTACCAATACAACGTCCACTCACTCATGAATATCATAAATCTCTTATCTATTAGACAAGTCCGTCCGTCTGTCTGTCTGTGGTGCTGTTTCAGCGGCCAAACCGTAAGAGATAGATAAAGAGAATATTCAAGTTATAAGTTAAGAATAGTCTGATAAGACTACAAACCGGATTTGAGTAACGTAGCACATCCGGTTTTCGAGAAATCAGGTTTTGGTGAACATTTGGTTCACCGGTTTGCTAGTTATACTATAATGTTTGTAACAATGAAAGTTTAAAACAATATACGGTTGTATTGACGTCAGAACTTGAAAATAGAAGAGGAGGATGTGTGGCGCCGCGTGCGCTCGCGCTCCAGGCTCATGCAGACTGAGGCTCTGCTCATCAGCACCGACGTAGCCAACGCCACGGTCAGTATATATACCTGAGCGCTCCAGGCTCATGCAGACTGAGGCTCTGCTCATCAGCACCGACGTAGCCAACGCCACGGTCAGTATATATACCTGAGCGCTCCAGGCTCATGCAGACTGAGGCTCTGCTCATCAGCACCGACGTAGCCAACGCCACGGTCAGTATATATACCTGAGCGCTCCAGGCTCATGCAGACTGAGGCTCTGCTCATCAGCACCGACGTAGCCAACGCCACGGTCAGTATATATACCTGAGCGCTCCAGGCTCATGCAGACTGAGGCTCTGCTCATCAGCACCGACGTAGCCAACGCCACGGTCAGTATATACAGGGTGTTTCAAAAATACAAATAAAGCCTGAAGGGCGTTAAAGTACATCATATAAGGAGGTTCTCTAATTTTCTTAAAATATTTGCTTGAAGTTTTAACTTTTTATAAAAATAATTATTTATAATGATTAATAAAAATATCGATCATTTTAAGACTCATCACTAGTTCGAGGATCATTAAAAATAACTGTTTTTATAAAACATTTGAACTTCACACAAATATTTTAAGAAAATTAGAAAAGACTCCTTATATTATGAACTTCAACGCCCTTCAAGCTTTATTTGTATTTTTGTAACACCCTATATACCTAGTCAGCTCATAAATTCTGTCACGTGTTTAATATAAAATAATTGAAACAAGTTTATTCATTATGTAACCGTTTATATACCAAAATGAACTTAACAAAACATAGATTCTTATGACGATAAAGTTTATTCAAAATGACCTTCGTGATTTTGAATACAGTGATTTTGCCTTCAATCTGCGCGGCCAGTCGTCTATCGCAGCACGAACCAGGTCCATGTCAATATCGGCGGCTGCCTTAATCAAGGATATCTCCACTCACGCAGACCGAGGCTCTGCTCATCATCATTAGGCTATTAATGTGCCCACTGCTGGGGCAGAGGCCTTTACTATGGATGGAATAGGGAGTGCGGGCTATGACCCACCACGCGGGCCCAGTGCGGATTGGTGGGTGCTTACGACTGCAGATGTAGCCGGGACCGACGGCTTAACGTGCCTTCCGAAGCACGGAGAAGCTCATGATAATAAATTTTGGTCACCCATCCAATGACCGACCACTGTGCAAGTCGCTTAACTTCAACGATCGCAGCCGAATACGCTAACCACTTGCGCCATCGAGCTATGGCATCCAGGCATCAAACGGGATTGGACCAAATGAAATCTTTCTAGTAAGGTTTTCAGTAGTAGCAGTTAAATGTTTAAAATTGTGGAGTGGGACCTCTCACCGCGCAATATATTGTGTACCTCCGCCATGCAGCCTATTCGGCTTAATAATATTCGGCTATTCGGTCAGGGGCCTCGCCGAATATTCGGTATTCGGTATACTGCCGAATATACTATTCGTTGCAAGTCTAATTTATACCAAACTTATTTTAATGTGATTAATTTCAAGACAACTGCGAGTAACAGTGAGGAGTTTCGACCGCCGGAGACGCACGCGACCATGCTTAACGTTATACCCTCTGTGTAAGTACTTACTATACTAATCTTAAATAAATCAATATTTCCAACACTCACACAAATTAGTCTAGCCCCAAAGTAAGGACTATAGGCTTGTGTTATGGGATACTAGGGTAACGGATAGAATACTATATTAAATATTGAAGATAGGATATTTTACTGAAAGAAGACATCATTTTGTTTTTAATAATAACCAGACTATATATATGTATGTATATAGTTGTATGACGCTCGTGATGCATTTCCGTGTCATCTTTTTCATATAATTTTTCCCATTAACACTTCGTCCGAAAAGAGGTTTCACTTCAGAAAAAGTTATCGCATGTGTCAACCTAGGTAATAAACTTTATACAAGTTGTAATTTTTAGTTTTTAAGCATGTAACTGCTTGATGTTTAAATATAAAGAAAATATAGCTAGAAAAAAATCCACGCGGACCAGGCAGCAGCCTTCGCCCGGATAGCGAAGGGTGCGGGTTCGAGTCCCGTCTGCTGCCTGGTCCGCGTGGAATTTTTTCTAGTTATATTTTCTTTAACTTTATACAAGCCCAATTTCATGCAAATACGTTCAGCGGTTTTCACAGAAAACAGTAACAGAGAAGCTTTCGCGCTCATAATATTGAGTAAGATTTTTCTGCAGCTTTAAACTGTTTTCTATAACTGGTCACGCCACTTTGCGGCTCCATAACTTGTCGTTTAATTTTATTGAAGTGAAACTTCTTTATCGGCGTTGGAAAAAAATTTACCGTCACATTTTTTCGGTTACGCGTCACATTTTTCCGTTACGCGCCATCTTTTTTTAAATTAATAGTTGATAGCTGAATGATCACACTGTCGCCGGCGAGAACTCTCTCTACTCGTTTGTAGCTGAGTGACAATAGTTATTAAAGATAAGACGCGCTCAGCCAAACTCGCATAGCGATACTCGCTCAGCGATACTCGCTCAGCGGTACTCGCTCAGCGATACTCGCTCAGCGATCATTTATGATGTAGATATTATATTATATATTCATATTCATGTGGATCATTTTTCGAAAAATAAGGCCATAAAGAAGTTTCACTTCTTACGTGTGTACACTAGTACACGCACACATATTTTTTCATAATTGTGTTCGTCATATTAATACCTTACCTGCGCGAAGTTCGCGCGTTAGCGCTTGATCGCACCTCCGCAACTTCCGGCGACGTTCACGGTAGTTAGTTAATTCGTCGATGATCGATACTCCATATCTCCGTAAATATTGTGGCGGCGACATCTACATGCCCCACATATATACAACGGATGGAGGAAATCATTACTCACCATCCTCAAGAGATGGCGTTACCTGCACTGCGATCTGAATAGTATGGAAGCCTAAGGCCGTATACAGAAAGAAAGCCGAAAGCCGATCGGCGCTTATCGGCGCCTATTGACGCTGATCCTTTTTTTATAGACCGGCGCCGATAAGCGCCGATAGGCGCCGACACGCGCTGGTCCGAGTAATAAATAATTTGTATTTGAATTATTATCCTTAGATTAAATCAATCTAAGTTATAATCTTTTTATAAATCTAATAACTTTATCTTTTATTAACTAAGCGCTAAAATTATTTGTTTCGTACTTACCGAATGGTGACAACAAGTCTTTCTTCTGGAAGGATTGGTTGTTTATGCCAATTGACCCAATTTTTCATCAAACGGTTTTTCACTAAATCCAAAATGTAATAAAATGTTTCTTGAATCATTCTTGTATATCTATAAAATCTTTGTTCATCAAATTTTTTTTTTTTTTCACAAATAAATGATGGTATTCTCCGAAACGTTTCCTTTCTCTATTTATAGGATGTATAGCTGTTTTTCGCATTTTTAAATAAACATTTTCTAACAAAACCAAATCATCGTCCGATGAGTCCGACATTTTGCTTGATCTGCTTTAATCGGCTTCCTTTATGTAGGAAGGATCGGCGCCGATAAGCGCCGATCGGCTTTCGGCTTTCTTTCTGTATACGGCCTAAATCGCGCAAATGAAATTCGTAAGCTAACTCTTCATATATACGATGCCCGACCAACATCAGTCGGGCCGCGGCCCCCGAGCTACCATCACCCAGCTCGGAGGAAGATCTCCCCCTTTGGCCTTCCTACAATATTGTTTTTTTTTTATAGATAGGTCCGACAAATGAATCCACCCACCTGATGTTAAGTGACAGTGAAGTCCAGACGTGAAGATAGCTGATACAGCAGTTGTACTGCCACACCAGCCATCCTCACCCTGCCGGCCTGCATGTTGCTTCTTCACGCCTCTTAAAGGATCCCAGGTTGTAAGAGGGAGGGAACACGTGAGCGGGCAGAGCATTCCATTTACGGATAGTGCGACAAAGAAATGAGTCACCTCACCGAATTTCTTTGTACGCGTTGGAATTATGGCCACAGTTAGACGGTGACAACGATAGCCAGCGCGCGTGGTTTTCTGAATTGAATTGTATCGCCGCATCACACCTTTAATTGAGTTATAAAAATCCCGGGATCAGTGCCGTCTTTGACCTATTGGAGGCCCTGGGCATATTAGGATAATGGGGCCCCTATGACTTCCGATTGACTTCCGAACAGGAACTAGGGACTTTGGATTTGATCTGAGGGGGGCCCCTATCGATCGCGGGGCCCTGGGCACTTGCCCAAAGTTCCCACTGGGAAAGACGGGTCTGCCCGGGATTTCTGCACATGCAGAGGCATCGGGAACTCAGACTAGTAAGTGCTTCCTTGATTAATATTGCGAACACATACAGTCCGCCCTAGCTATAGAAAATTTTAAATATTTCAACGAACTATACACGTCATCCTTAGGTATTTAGCTTCATACTCACCAATAACCTACCATTGTCTTCCCACAGACCACCAGTTATCGACAACATTGTCATTATAGACGATGAAGAACCGACTCGTATTATAGCCTTAGAAAAGTTACTCGAAAACCAGAACTCAAAAGACGCTGTGATCATACCAGATGGAGACATACAGCAAATGATGTTACGAGATCCGAACGAACAGAACAGCTTTCTTCTCTATCCGATGATGAAAGGACAAGATGGGAATACATACGTTCCATACCTAAACGTAAAAGTCACAGGAGATAGTCTCCACTACGTAACAGCCGGGGAAGTCGCGAAGAACACATCTTACCATGAATCGCAGCGGGAATTTAAAGAAAACCAAATGTATTTGAACGGTGGCCCTGTGAAAGTCAAAGCTATGGAGCTACGGGGCTCAATGCTAGTGCTAGCTGGACAACCTAATTTAGAGAGTAGTGCACAACCCAATTTAGGGATCAGTGGACAATCTAATTTAGGGATTAGTAGACAACTTAGTTTAGTGATTGATGGACAATCTAATTTAGGGATTAGTAGACAACCTAGTTTAGTGATTGATGGACAATCTAATTTAGGGGTTAGTGGACAAGCAAGTGTAGTGATCGGTGGGGAATCGAATTTAAGAAGTGAACCAATTGTAGTTACCAGTGAAAATAGTGATTTGAGGAAACGCGACGAGGTTGATGGTTGTGCTAAACACGCGGTGATGAGTGACAAAGTGGACTGGGAGGATAAGATACCGATGGATGTGATATCGTTTGTGGTAAGTTTTCTCTTTGTCCACTTTGGGGATGAGGATAGAGGCAAATGATTCTACACCACCTGATGTTAAGTGGTGATAAAGTCCAAACGCGAAGATAGCTGGTACAGCAGTTATAAACTGCCACACCAACCATCCTCACCTTGTCGGCCTGCAGAAATGCTTTTTCACGCCTCTTAAAGGACCCCAGATGTAGGAGGGAACACGTGCGCGGGCAAAGAATTCCACTTACGAATAGTATGACAAAGAAATGAGTCACCAAATTTCTTTGTTCGTGTGGGAATAGTGGCCACAGTAAGTCGGTGGCAACGTAGGCCAGCGCGCATGCTCCTCTGAAGAAAAGGTGATGGAGGGATAAGGGAGAATAACTCCTCAGAACACTCGCCGTGGTATAGTCGGTAGAATGCGCTGAATGACGTCACATCGGCATAATTGTAAATTCTGTTTATTAAAATAAATAAATATTTCCAACACTCACACCAATTAGCCTAGCCCCAAAGTAAGCACTATAAGGCTTGTGTTATGGGATACTAGGGTAACGTATAGAATACATATACTGTACATATATAAGTGTATTTATATAGAAAATACTTATTAAACATCCATGACTGGAGTACAAATGCTCGTATTCATCACACAAACATCTGTCCCCACCGGGATTTGAACCCGGGACCTCTCGAGTCGACGACACCATGAAACCCGGCGTACAAACCACTCGGCCATGGAGGTCGTCAATTTTGTCAGTACATTATCAAAAACTTAACGGTCATTTATTTAAACATTTGTCAATCAACCAAAAGACGACAAAGATAGAGCGCTTCAAAGTTTAGGAGTGGGAGCTGATGACGTCACTTCTAAAGTATATAAAAATTAAAAGCTAGTTGTCATCATCATCATCAGCCTATTAATGTCCCCACTGCTGGAGCACAGGCCTTCCCTATGGATATAGGGAGATTGATAGACCCACCACGCGGGCCCAGTGCGGATTGGCGGGTGCTAACGACTGCAGATGCAGCCGGGACCAACGGCTTAACGTGCCTTCCGAAGCACGGAGGAACTCAAGATAGAAGATTTTTGGTCACCCATCCAATGACCGACCACTGCGAACCTGCGCCATCGAGCTCCTTCGTTATCCCTTATTCTCGAAGAATTGCGTCGTAAGCTGTGCACTGAAGGCAATCAGAATCTAAACTGATTAGCTACTAACTTTCCAATGCAGATAGAAAAAGCATATTAACAAATACTTTTCTGCAGACGAAACTCTGGCTTACCTATTCCTATATTTCTGAAGAACACTACAGTAACAACGAATCAATACAAAATATGTAGAAACTCACTCCCATACTGCACCTTTCAAACTGACAACACCTTAAGGAACGCATGGTGGCTATGTTTGTATTCTTTGTATATCTCGATGATTTCTTTGTGCTATCACTTCGTGATAATAGGGATGATGACTATTTTTTTCTTCGTTTATCAGGTAGATTATCAAAAAATATTGGACACGTGGTTTTTCTTTTTTCACATAATATAAACATTGCAGAGATATATTGATTTGAAAAGTCGCATGACGTCATGTTTGAGTACACTTTTAAGCGAATATTAAAAAGTGACGTCACGAGCCCCTACTCCCAAATTTTGACGCGCTATAACTTTGTAATTTTTTGGTTGATTGCCCAAAGAAAAAATACGTGTCCATTATTTTTTGATCATCTAACTAACGGAATAAATAGAATTTCGTTTACTGTACCCCGTCACCCCTATTGCCTGCCCTATGTATAGAGATGAAGTAACGTACCCATACTACGTACATGTGGAGGGAGGTCTTCAGAATACCACAAATGGTCACAGGAGAGAGGGAGGAGTTTAGTTTTGGTCACGTAGTCAATATCCTGTATGGAAATTTTTTTCTTGATTATCTTATATATAAAATTCTCGTGTCACAATGTTAGTTACCATACTCCTCCGAAACGGCCTGACCGATTTTCATGAAATTTTATATGCATATTCCGTGGGTCTGAGAATCGGCTACTATCTATTTTTCATATCCTTAATTGATAATGGTTGTCCACCTGTAACGTAGTGTTCTCAAATGGGTTAGGAGGAATGTTATCCCATAAAATTGATAGAACTACATTACACACCCCTAATTACTTTTTGGACTATATTTATTTTTTTATAATGAGGTATTAAAAAATACATACAACCCTAAATTTTCTCTTCTACCACCTGCCCTATTTTTATCGCGGTACGAAAACACACACCAATTAGCCTAGCCCCATAGTAAGGATACTAGGGTGACGGATAGAATACATATACTGATACATTTAAAAGTATATTTATATAGAAATACATATTAAACATCCATGACTGGCGTACAAATGCTCGTATTCATCACGCAAACATCTGCCCTCACCGGGATTCGAACCCTCTCGGAGCTCTCGAGAAGGCGACACCTTGAAACCCGGCGTATGTACTCTGCCACGGAGGTCTCCATCATTATCTCCCACTCCTCCTTCGGAAGGCACGTTAAGCCCTCAGTCCCGGCTACATCTGCAGTCGTCAACACCCACCAATCCGCACTGGGCCCGCATATTTCGTCATGTACCGATCTCTTTTTAGTATCTGTAGAGACGACCTGTGCCCCAGCAGGGGCCTTTAAAAACATTTTATATAATTGATTATTTCACCATCACCACCATCAGCCTATTAATGCTGGGGCACACGCCTTCCCTATGGATGGAATAGGACGATTGGGCCGTGAACTATAACGCAAGCCCCCTGCGAATTGCTGGCTGTTAAAAACTGCAGATGCAGCATGCAGGGACCCACCATGATAATAAGTTTTTGGTCACCCATCCAATGATTGACCATAGTGAAAGTTGCTTAACATCCACGATCGCGCCCAAGTTAACTAACCTTACGTTTCTTCACGCAGGACGCTACGGACCCCAACGCTGAGCAGTTTTTAACCGTAGAACCAGCATTAGATCCCATAGCCACGGACGCAAACACAAAAAAGCACCGAACATATGCAAGCATACGTCCACGAATACCGAATATGAGACCAAATGCCTTCACACAAGCATTTGGACAATTGTCCGACGAGAAGGATTTGCTGCAGCCAATGAGAGGGAAAACCGGCAGAAGATATTATAATAAAAAAGCAAGGTTTTCATACGAAAACGATAGTGATTCAGTGATAGATTTGTGCTAATGTTGTGATTATGTGACAATAATATTCTGCGGGACAGTTAAGGGAGAAATGAAGATATGTTTCTTGAAAGTGAAAAATATGTTATAGTGAAAACTTTTATGAACAAACCGCCCCCGCCTTAATACAAATGTGGACTAAAGTTAAACCTGGACTAAATTTGATATTGTCACTTTTGATTGCCAAAAGAAGACAGAGCCAGCGTTAGGTTTAAACTAAGACTAAGAATTTTGGTCTGCTTTTTGGAATAAGGGAGCCAATGGTGTCAATTCTGGCATGATTCTCTTAACCTAAACTTAAATTCGACATCAGTGTATCCTTGTCATTCTCTATACAGAATGAAAAGGAGAGACTGATATTAAATTTAGGTTTAAGTTTAGAGAATCATGTCAGAATCGATACCAATGTTTTTACAATTTAGTACGAACTAAATTGTAAAAACATTGGAAATCCATCGTTTTAAGTGAACATTTAAGTGCTATTGAACTTTAAAAGTGAGTGTTGAGGTTGAGTATCAATCGGAGAGTTGTGACAATTTTATTGTAAATTCTGAAGAAATGATTTGTGTTATATTAAAGCAATATATTATGTTAAGAACTGAACACAGAAGTAAAGGTTTGGTTTATTGAAATGTGGAAATTATTCAAAGAATACCAATGGGCCTATTCGCTAAATGATTTTGACGGATTGAAGTTATAATAACTAAGCTATTTAGTGAGCCATAACTCCTTTATTAAAACGCCACTAAGATACTTGTTCTGAAAAGCATCGATGGATATGTAATTTTCCCTTTATTTAAAGTTTTCAAAAAAGTTAGCGATTAGGTCCAGACCAGATATAAGGGCATTCCTGCTATCGTTAACCACCTGTTTAAAGTAAATCTGAACTGAAAACAGCCCTTATTAGACTTAAAAGTTACTTGACGTTTAAATGTAAAGAAAATTTTTGCTAGAAAAAATTCCACGTGTAACAGGCGGCAGACAGGACTCGAACCTACATCCTAAGAAAATGTTTTCTTTAGATTCAAAACCCTAGCAGCTAAATGCTTAAAAATATAAGTATCTTATTTGATATCCTGTGCGAAGAGTTGCTCTCATGATTATTATCATTATTATTGTTACTATTTTCGAACATAAAATAAAATAATATTTATTTTGAAGCCTCATCGTCACAGAAAATTATTTTTCAATACTATTAGTTTTCTGTTGTACAAATTAAAATTATATTAACTTCACAGTTTTAGTGTGCAGCTTATTTGGTAAGGGCTAGTTCACACAGAGACGGACGCGGCGCGGCGCGCTCTTTTTAAGTAGCTCTACGAAATAAAACTTAATTTGCTAAATAAATACAGGGTGTAAAAAAACCTATGACAAAGACTTAAACAACGCATTCTGTACACCCAAACAAGTCACATTACAAAATATTAAAGTTGGGAAAAAATTGTATTTTTAAGTTAAAAAAGTACATTTTTTTTCCAGTACGCAATGTAGAGCGCAGCGTGCTACTGTGGCGCTACGCAAAGAATTTGTCTGTGTGTATGTGTGTGCGTGTGTGTAAGTGCGTCGATAAAAAGTTTCATAATAACGTTTTGAAAATATTAATGTATAAATCTTGAAAAAAATGGGTGCGTGTCCTTATGTAGGCGCGTGAGAAGTCATCCTTCTTTGGCATCGTTTAAAATTAGTTTTTAATTGCATGCAAATAATTAATTATAATAAATTAATAAAAAGTCTGGAAACGGACACAGTCAATAAAGTTCAGTTTTAATTTGAAAAAATAAATAAATAATCAAAATATTCAATTAAAATCGCTACTGAATATAATTTATTAGAACATATGTGATTTGCACTTGTATGAAACTCAAACATGTATTCCGAATATACAAACTAGAAACATGTGGATAAATATTATAAATATGAATACCTATAACTGCTACTTTATTACAAAAAATAAAGATGTGGTTTTTGGTTCTACTACACCAATGGTCAAGAGATGGCGCTGTAGTCTCCTGAATCGCGCTTTGGTTCCGTTGTTCCAGATTAATAAATACTTTTGATAGGCCTTCACAATGCAGTCGTTAGCACCCACTAAATAGAGATTCTATTTCTATTTTGTTGGTAGATTTTCTTAATGTGCGGTAAACACAAAAGTAACAGCATGAACTTGGATCTGTTAATTTTTGTGTTACAGTGATGCGCGCGCATCTTAAAATTTCACTCTCATCATTTTTTCATAACGCGCCTAAAGAAGTATAACTTCAAAAATTTTGACTTTGACCTTCATTATCTCCATAACCATAAATTTCCCAGGTATGGTCCAGAAGAAAAAAATGATCATCATGATGTGGAAAATACGTGACCTTCGATTTTGTTATAGGTTTTTTACACCCTGTAGATACAATTTGATTGCACGGCATTGGTGCTGGCATTTTTGTATTACCTCAATCAAATGTGTATCTTTTTGTTTATCTGGTGAATAAAGTTGTATTTTGTATACACCCGGTTTATATTTGTTTTAATACAATAACGTCCATTGCCCAAGTTTATATTGACTGAGGTTTTGTGCAAGAACTTGGCCGCTACCTTATAGCAATATCCAGTGCCGTCTTTGACCTATTGGAGGCCCTGAGCATCTCTTATCTATTAGACAAGTCCGTCCGTCTGTCTGTGGTGCTGTGTCAGCGGCCAAATCGTAAGAGATGGATAAAGAGAATATTTAAATCTAAAGAAAATATAACTAGAAAAAATTCCACGCGGACCAGGCAGCAGACGGGACTCGAACCCGCACCCTTCGCAATCCGGGCGAATGCACTGACCAATTATATAATGCGAAGAGATGGCGCTGCCTTGCAGCTTAAGAATAGCTAGAAGGAATTTCGACGCGGTCCGTGAGGGCCGCGGTAGCATAATTGGTCAGTGCATTCGTCCGGATTGCGAAGGGTGCGGGTTCGAGTCCCGTCTGCTGCCTGGTCCGCGTGGAATTTTTTCTAGTTATATTTTCTTTAGATTTAAACATCAAGCAGTTACATGCTTTAAAAATAATAAAAAAGAGAATATTTAAGTTATAAGTTAAGAATAGTCTGATAAGACTACAAACCGGATTTGAGTAACGTAGCACTTCCGGTTTTCGAGAAATCACGAATTTCCAAAATCCACACAAATCCACACAAAATCTCCGAAGTTCTCAATTAATTAAATATATATATATATATATATTTAAATCAGGTTTTGGTGAACATTTGGTTTACTGGTTTGCTAGTATTAGAATAATGGGGTCCCTATGACTTCCGTTTGGTGATTTAACAGGAACTAGGGACTTTGTATTTGATCTGAGGGGGGCCTACTGGGAAAGACGGGTAATATATATTTCTATGGGCCTACGATGCCTGAACACAAATAAATAAAAATAAAAAATTAGAAAACGTGAGCGCCGCGTTTGAATTAGAAATCAATATATCTTTATTCAAATTGGATGTATAGTACAACTCTTTTGAAACATCCAAATTTTTCTTCCCTACCACTCGTTATTGGACATTTTTTTGTCTCGGTGTGAACTAATTCTAATAAATATAGAATTAATTTCCTAATACCTCGCCTATTATGTTTTTGTAAGAGCGTAGCTCTTTGTTATTGTTATATAGTAATAAATGGTTACTATGTATTTCGTTATTTCAATCCAATAATGACATAAAGATCCCAGATGCATGAAATAAAAGTTGATAGAGTCTGTGCGGAAAGAGAATGGCGTGGCGAAAAACGGTACTAAAATAACATTAAGATCTTTATTTGTCAATCAAACCCAGCGATCTGTAAAACGTCAAAGTTTGGTATTGATACGGATTTGTTTGTTATTGTGATTTCTTGCGGTTTTTATGTATTTAATCATGTCTAAAAGGGGTAAAACCTTACAAATACGGTAGAAAAGCACTACAGCGCCCTCCAAACTAAATCCCATTCTCTTTCCGCACAGACTCTTAATTCTGTACCCCGCTGGTTTCATACAAACTTTCATTCCCCATTTATCCCCCCAAGGGGATAAAATAGTGAATGAATGAATGGTATGGTAACTGCGTTCGGTATTTACGTCTGATCAATAATTTTAGTCTAAATTGTTCGTTTATTACATCGAGCGATCTAGTGTCCAATGTAAATCGGTTCGCTCAGAGTATCTTGGCCGTCGACAAAGATTATAATAAACTAGTGGCCCGCCCTCGCTTAGCTTCGGTGTAGAGCTGAAGTGCAGACTACAGTTTTTGTTCTCAGGCTTGTATTATACACAATGACATTCATCTATGATTCTTCTTATGAAAGACCGCATGCAAAGTCTCAGCCCGATCGGTTAAAATTGACGAAGTTTCATACTAACTTTCATTCCCTATTTTATCCCCTTGGGGGTAGAATTGATCAAAATCCTTTCTTAGCGGATGCCTACGTCATAACATCTACTTGCATGCCAAATTTCAGCCCGATCCGTCCAGTGGATTGGGCTGTACGTTGATAGATCACTATGTCAGTCAGTAACCTTTGAGTTTTATATTTAGAGAAGATATTTCTTAAACTCACACCAATTAGTCTAGCCATAAAGTAAGCACTGTAGGCTTGTGTTATGGGATACTAGGGGTAACGGATGGAATACATATACTGTACATATATAAGTATATTTATATAGAATTACATATTAAACATCCATGACTGAATTACAAATGCTCGTATTTATCATACAAACATCTGCCCCCACCAGGATTCGATCCCGGAACCTCTCGAGTCGGCGACACCTTGAAACCCGACGTACAAATTACTCGGCCACGGAGTTCGTCCGGTTCAATCTATTAATCTGGTTATCTGTTATGTTGTGAGCTTAGTTACTGTTTGAGGTTAGAAATTTGCAGTTGGTCTTTTTTTTTGAAGTTATACTTCTTTAGGCGCGTTATGAAAAAATGATGAGAGTGAAATTTTAAGATGCGCGCGCATCACTGTAACACAAAAAGTACTTTTGTGTTTACCGCACATTAAGAAAATCTACCAACAAAATAGAAATAGAATCTCTATTTAGTGGGTGCTAACGACTGCATTGTGAAGGCCTATCAAAAGTATTTATTAATCTGGAACAACGGAACCAAAGCGCGATTCAGGAGACTACAGCGCCATCTCTTGACCATTGGTGTAGTAGAACCAAAAACCACATCTTTATTTTTTGTAATAAAGTAACAGTTATAGGTATTCATATTTATAATATTTATCCACATGTTTCTAGTTTGTATATTCGGAATACGTGTTTGAGTTTCATACAAGTGCAAATCACATATGTTCTAATAAATTATATTCAGTAGCGATTTTAATTGAATATTTTGATTATTTATTTGACTGTGTCCTTTTCCAGACTTTTTATTAATTTATTGTAATTAATTATTTGCATGCAATTAAAAACTAATTTTAAACGATGCCAAAGAAGGATAACTTCTCACGCGCCTACATAAGTACACGCACCCATTTTTTTATTTCAAATGGTAACTTATTTACTAAATTTGGAACAATGAATTGTAATGTTCGTTGCCCATATAGGTTATTTGATTTTGGAATTAATAATTTATTATTTGCAACGCCTCGAGTTAACTTACTATGAGATGAAACCTTTTGAATATCAGTATTGAAGAATTGTTCTGTTAAGATGTTATATTTAAATTTCTCCTGAACCGGCATCAATGAGCAGTAAGAGAACAATACGTGATAATTGTTTTTACATTTTTCCCTCACTTTACGAGGGACAATGGTTTTTAAAATGCGCATTTGAAGTTCATAGATGCGATGTAAATGTGATTTCGCAGTACGTCCATAGCTACTCAGTCCATAAGAAATTATCGATTCCCCCAGTGATTTATATAAATATAACAATATAGGATAAGGAATTTTATGTTTAAGTATAGAAAACTTTGCAAGAAGTGCTCGTAAATTATCACACACGTGTTCAATATGATCGGCCCATGTCAACTATGCAAATATGTCTGTCCGTCACATTAATGAGTGGCAAGAAAAAAAAACTCCCATAATAGCTGCGTTCGGTATTTGCGTCAGATCAATCTTTTAAGTCTGAATCGTTCAAATTACATTTACCTCGATCATATCCAGCAATTTTTGAAAAAAGTACTTATATGTCTGCCATACGAATATACAATAACTAACTTTTGGAAATATCTGTACAAGTTAATAACACACCACAAATTTACCACCGATTAATCTGTCATGTTGTGAGGTTAGTTTTCTGTTTCGAGGTTAGAAATTAATCTGCAGTCGGTCTCGTCGTTCGTTAATAGTGATTTGCTGAGATTATGTGACCAAAAATCCGGCGCCTCTGCGACGTAAATACCGAAACGTAGCTATTATATACATTTGAAATCTACTCCTTGTAGTTATTATTGAGAAAATCTTGATATGACTAAAAGGCAAATTTTTGGCGCCCAACGTGTAAATGACCCTAGTCATTGACACTTTTGTTAGCAGAGAAAGAGGAAAATTATGTTACATGGAGTCAGTGCTAAGTTTTGTAGCGCAATCGGTTGTCCGTCCCCATATAAACGTTTATAATCCGCCTAGTTAAATTGTAAACTCCAGTTATATTATGAACGGCGAATGACATGCGAAATCTGACGCTAGCATTTGCATGTGTCTAAACTGAAGATTTAAATTCATCAACTTGTTGTATAATGCCTTCACATTTTATCGTCAGTTTACAAAGTAACTAGTTAATTTTCAATAATTATATAGTGACTAAATTTAACAGGGCTCAATGAATAACAAACAAAAATCTAGACATCTAGAATTTTTATTTAATTAAAATAAAGCTTAAAATTACTCTAAAATCTATGGTGAGGCAAATTAAACCTTACATTTTATATGTCTGTCTCGTTCGGCATGATGAGATTGAAAAAGGACGACAAGAAGATGATGTTCATCTTGAACATTAAATGAATATTATATACAAATGGGACATTGTTTCGATATTTTTACAAAGTTATTGAACTTTCAAAATTTGTGCTAATCACAATATTAAATTAAATTAAGTTCATTCTTTTTTTGTAAATAAAAAAAAACACTGATATTTTAATACAAATTAATAAGTTTCACATAAAAACATTCTGATACTAGCAGTAAATGAATTTTTCTATTAAAGAGTGTTGCCAGTAATTGTTCAAAGCAGCTTATTGAGACTGATGCACGATTCATAAACCGAAAGTGACGGTTCTCCCGCGTTTTGTCTGTGAACAAACAATAAAATAACATAAAATATGTCATCAAACAAAATAACAACTATTCCATAGAAAAATGCAATAGTTAAAAATACATAATAGGGTATTTGACAGCATTAAAAATAAAGTGTCAATTGTTAGCATCTGTATTTACTATTTTTACCAAAAAAAATATTCATAATTTTACTAAAAACCCACGAAAAAGACAATAGTTTTCTTATCTAATGTCACGTGAACCAAAACGCGGAACCTAAAATGACGTCACGCGCAAGTAAACTTCCGGTTAAAGTGACATTACATTGTTACGTTTGACGTTTTAATAACAGTCGTGTGACGTCACACACTAGTAAGACGCCATATTGTCCAGAGAAACGTTTTCGCGGCAACTTGAAAATGGAGATTTTGATTTTGTTATTTTTACTGAAATACACAACAGAATGATGAATATTTACTTTTTACGGACTCCATAAACATTAGTCAATAACGTGAGATCGTTTTCCAAAACTTGTCAAATACCCTATTACTAGTCAAGGGCCGAGACGCAAAATTCCGGGACAATCCTTGTTTTCCCGGCAACTGCCAAGCCTAGATATATTGTATTGTAGTTAAGTTGTCAGTAGTATGTTCCACGCATCTCACGTTTGTATTTCATTTAAGTTTGTATATGTACTATATGTTCGGCTTTATGAATTTGAATTCTATTTATACAACTGTACACTTAGTACGAGTTTTACAATTACGAAAACTATGATAGTTATCGTGAGCTCGCACTCGTACTAAGGGTACTGATTTTATTGTTTTCGTTTCAATACAAATAGACAGTGTTTAAATTCTATCATTAAATCATTTGCGTCTTCTTAAATTTTAAGTATATTTGGTTACTTTTCACCAAAATGGACATAGAAACATAATTTACAATTATGAAAACTATGATAGTTTTCGTGAGCTCAAACTCGTGCTAAGGGACTGTATATTGTGTTGTACGATTCTTGTAAAACTGGCTTGTGAAATAAATTATTATTATTTACAGATTTGTATACAGGGTGTTACAAAAATACAAATAAAGCTTGAAAAGCGTTGAAGTACATCGTACAAGGAGTGTTCTCTAATTTTCTTAAAATATTTGCATGAAGTTTTAACTTTTTATGAAAACAGTTATTTTTAATGACCCTCGAACTAGTGCCGTGACTTAAAAGGATCGATATTTTTATTAATCATTGATAAAAAAAATAATATAATCAAAATAATATAATAATATATATTTATTATACGATGTACTTCAACGTCCTTCAAACATTATTTGTAATTTTGTAACACCCTGTATATTGCTATGTCATTTGCTAAGAAAAAAATTGTGTGTGTCAGCTCCGACGCACGACTGGAGTTTACTCCTTAAGTTCGATAGTCTAACCAGACGCAAAAAGAGTTTATTTAACTTAAAAAAGATTGATACTGTATGAAAGGGTAAACTAACAAATTAATGAAAACATACATATATAAATATATATTCATTCATTTCATATACATTTATTATAACTAATCGACGAAATATTTTACATTAAACTTTTTACAATAGTCAATTTCAGATGTGCATAAATATATCATTAGGAATGTTGATAAATTATGTAATTATTATTATCAGACTATTATCATTTTTTAAATATTAATTAAATCAACATTGTCTGCATTATTAATCACAGTGACAAGTGGTTTATGGTAACTAAAATAAGACACATGGACGTTCGCAGATACCTCGTTGCCCCCATTGCTCTATCAGAAACAATATCTAAATTCAGTTCAAATTTTAAAATTTTTATTAATGTCAATCCGTCATCTTTGTTTGTCAAAGTTGCGCGAAACAGGATGCGCATCAAAAACGTAACGAGGTCATTCATCGATAGATTTCACTCCTCAAACTTTTCTCATACCGGGCCCCTTATATATGCAAATCGATTCTTAAGGAGTAAACTCCAAACATGTATTGCAGTGTAGTAGTATAGTGGCACACACTCACCATCAATAATCGTAGTGGTCTCCGTTGTTATCCGGGTGATACTTGTGGTCATCGTCCCTCGGTTCCTGCTTGATCTGAACGTCCATGGGGGGTATACTGAACTCCGGGTAATCTACGGATACAAACATTTATACTTTATTATATTTTAAGTGTTTAACTGAAAAATTATATAAATAAATAAATAAATAAATATTTCCGACACTCACACCAATTAGCCTAGCCCCAAAGTAAGCACTGTAAGGCTTGTGTTATGGGATGCTAGGGTAACGGATAGAACACATATACTGTACATATATAAGTATATTTATATAGAAATACATATTAAACATCCATGACTGGAGTACAAATGCTCGTATTCATCACACAAACATCTGCCCCCACCGGGATTCGAACCCGGGACCTCTCGAGTCGGCGACGCCATGAAACCCGGCGTACAAACCACTCGGCCACGGAGGTCGTCAAATCTATATATATAAAAATGAAACCCGTTTTCCGTTGTCACGACATAACATGAAAACGGCTTGACCGATTTGGCTGTTTTTTTTGTAGTTTTCTAATACTCTGTACAAGGTTCTTACGGAAAAAAAATGGTTGCCTGTAAAGTCGGTTTTACGGGCGAAGATTTTACGTGACAACGTCTTTTTCTCGGTAGAATATTTATTGATATGAATATAATTAAATTGCACAATAGGAACAAGGAATTGAATGAAAATAAGAATTGCACAAATTTTAACTATAGAAATATATTTTGTTTACTAAAACATTGTACATGTAAACTTAAACTTAACACGAGAGACTCATCGTAACGTTACCGAGCGTTACACTTTTTCATAAGTGACTCCGAGCCGCAACCTAATTTAAGACGTTGTCACGTCAAAATATAAAGAAAATCCCAAGGGGATAAAATAAGGAATGAAAGTTTGTATGAAACTTTATCAATTTTAAACCGATCGGGCTGAGACTTTGCATGCAGGTATAAGAAGAATCATAGATGAATGTCATTGTGTATAATACAAGCCTGAGAACAAAAACTGTAGTCTACACTTCAGCTCTACACCGAAGCGAAGCGAGGGCGGGCCGCTAGTATGTGATAAATCTAAAGAAAATTTAAATAGGAAGAAACGAGTGTGCTTATTACCACACGACTGAAGTGAAACTTCTTTAGCTCCATCTGTATGTATATATATATTTAAATATATATATGTGTACATGATATACGTATAAGAACATACATGTATATATTATTTAGAGGAGCTCGATGGCGTAGGTGGCTAGCGCGTTCGGCTGCGATCGTTGTAGCTAACCAACTTTCGCAGTGGTCGGTCATTGGATGGGTGACCAAAAATTTACTATTTCTAACTCCTCCGTGCTTCGGAAGGCACGTTAAGCCGTCGGTCCCGGCTGCATCTGCAGTCGTCAGCACCCACCAATGGGCTCGCGTGGTGGGTCATGGCTCAATCTCCCTATTCCCTGGGTTCCGAACCTGGGGGTAATTACCCCTCGGGGGGTAAATCAGCCATACTTCGGGGGTAACAAAGAACCTAATTATTTGGTCAAATCTAAATAGTAATAAATTACTTTACAATAATACTACTAAATAGAGCATGCGCTCCTTCTTGCTAGCGAGCCCGCTGGGTGCCGAGTGTGGAAAGCGGGCCGAGATTTTTTCCTGATGATGACATTATTAGAGACGAAGATGTAGCGGCCAAATTGGAATTTCTTGGACTGATGATAACATTTTAAAGTCGGGGTCAAATCTGTTTTCCTAATAGGTTACAGGGGTAGCAGTATTGGAAAGGTTAGGAAACACTGGTCTATAGGTTCAGGCTGATGATGATCATGTGTGTATATACACACGATACACTCACCATCCATGGGCTCGGCCTTGACCTTGACCTCCTCCGGTTTGATCTTGGGCTCCTTCCGGTCCCGGTCCCGCTCCCGGTCCCGGCGCGGTCCTCCCTCCCCTCCCTGATGATGATCATGTGTGTATATACACACGATACACTCACCATCCATGGGCTCGGCCTTGACCTTGACCTCCTCCGGTTTGATCTTGGGCTCCTTCCGGTCCCGGTCCCGCTCCCGGTCCCGGCGCGGTCCTCCCTCCCCTCCCTGATGATGATCATGTGTGTATATACACACGATACACTCACCATCCATGGGCTCGGCCTTGACCTTGACCTCCTCCGGTTTGATCTTGGGCTCCTTCCGGTCCCGGTCCCGCTCCCGGTCCCGGCGCGGCCGCTTGCGGTCCTCCCTCCCCTCCCGCGCGGCGCCAGCGTTGGCGTTGGCGCCGCTGTCGCGGTTCCGACGACGATCGGAACGAGACCGCGAACGACGACGACGTCTAAATATTGAAGAAATTTCGAATGAGTGAAATTGAACATTTCCACGTTAATAAAGGAGCGTTCAAGTATTAAGTAACGCAAATTTTGAAGTTTTTTAACCCCCGTACCCCCATGTTACGCACCGTAACGTTTTCTGTAAAGTGAAAGGTGCGCAGATGAGGTTGCGCACAAAAACGTAACGAGGTCATTAATGTCATTCATCGATAGATTTCACTCCTCACATTTTTCTCATACCGGGCCCCTTATATATGCAAATCGATTCTTAAGGAGTAAACTCCAAAAACAACGTTACGTTAAACTCATAGTAACGTTTTAAAAGAACCCATATTACGTTAAGTAATACTTGAACGCCTCCCAAATACTCACAACTTATAATTATTTTCAATACGAAAACAGACAAACGCAGATTTCCATCTCTCAGTCTATTGTAAGACGAAAAGGAAATTTTTATACTGTAATTCCTTTCAACGAATTTGCTCAAAAAAGAGGGGGGCCCGAACAAGTGCAGACTGGCCACCAGGATGCCATTCGCCTCATGAAAATGTGTTGGAAAACGCTAACGCTTTCGATTTTGAAGTGAAACTTCTTTATCGGCGTTGGAAAAAAAATTACCGTCACATTTTTTCGGTTACGCGTCACGTTTTTTGGTTACGCGCCATCTTTTTTTTAAAAGAGCACTATTTACCTCATCCGAACAATTGCTTCTTCTGTCAACTTTAAAAAAAAAAAGTATCGACAGCAAATATTCGTGTTTCACACAAGGTAAGGTAAGGTAAGGTAAGGTAAGGTAAGGTAAGGTAAGTTAAGGTGTAGTTATACCCCTTTAGTGGGTGAGTTTTTGAAAAATCTTAGCGCACGCCTATATATATATTTCTGGAAAGTTGCATGTAGATCATTTTTCGAAAAAAATAAGGCCATAAAGAAGTTTCACTTCTTACGTGTGTACACTAGTACACGCACTTTTTTTATTTTTGACCGGCCGAAGGTTTTTAAAATACCTCAAGCTCATTTTCTTTAATATTGTTATCACCAATGCAAAAGAACAGAAATGAGCGCGAGGCATTTGAAAACCTCAGGCGGCTAGAAATAACAAAATGAAATCGTAAGCGTTAGCGTTTTCCAAAGCATTTCCGTTAGGCGAATGGCACCCTGCCCGGCGCGTCATGAACAACTCTCAAACAAACACTCAACTATTTAACGATAGTAGTGATGTAACGAATATTCGCATTCGCATTCGCAAAATCTCTGCGAATGTTTTGCGAATATGAATATTAGAAAAAAACAATTTGAAGAAGTTGTAGTTCTGCCTTTCCTTGAATATTCATTGTTACACAGTTTGCATTTAGCTCGTTCAGCATCACAAAGTGTGAAATAAGTCCATGTTTCACTAAATTCGATTTACTCATGTTAATAAATCGCTATTACCACTCACAATCACTAACCTCAAAATTAACTTGTTTTGTTTACGGAAAGACCGGCGCGAGCGGAATGACACTTCAGTCGGATGAGTTCATATCAACTCGGCAATTCGAACGAGACTGCCACTATGCCATGGACAATTGGCGCCAATTTAAAAAAAAACTAAATATTTGCATTTGCATTCGCGAATGTTCAAAAAATGACATTCGTTACATCACTAAACGATAGGGTAAATCTGATTTATAAAATATCATATTTTCATTAAAACAAATTTTCTATGGATATTTATAGTAAATACCTATTATTGTCACGTAAACGTATTTTAAACTTAAATAAAAAGAAAAAATAATCAAACGTTTTTTTTATAAGTCTTGCTTTTGACGAAAGAAGTCCCCGAAATCTCGACTTGGCAAAAAAATAATGTGGCAACGCTAGTTTGTGTATAATGCGATTCAAATAAGAATAGGAAAGCCAATGACCTCCGTCTGTCAAATGTCGCTTGAAAAGTACGGTTTGCAAAAAAATCTCGAAGCACTTTTTTAGCACTCAGCTAATTCTAGAATAAAAACCAAACATTTTTAAAAAAAGCATTCGATGCAGTTGATCATAAGATCTTATTGCAAAAAATGTACTGTTATGGCGTTAGAGGCAAAATACACGACCTTGTAAAATCGTACCTGATAGGAAGAAAGCAATCAACAGAAATAACTAGAATAGATAGCAAGACAAAGATTGAAAAAGCATATCGATCAAATTTTAGGACTGTTACCCATGGAGTTCCACAAGGAAGCGTACTAGGTTCTTTGTTTTTTCTAGCTTATATTAATGATTTCCCCTCAGTATTGAACCATCAGGTTACTTTATTTGCTGACGATAGTACTGTTGTTTTTGATAACTTTAATTTAATTAATCTTGAAAATGACATAAATAATTCTTTGACATGTATAATTAATTGGCTTAATAATAATAATTTATTAATTAATTTGGACAAAACTAAAATAATGTATTTTAAGCAAAACACTAAAGATTTTGCATTAAATATTAACTATGATGGTAAAAAAATTGGTGAAATACAAGTGACAAAGTTCTTAGGGCTGCTCATAGATTCTAGACTAAAATGGAAATATCATGTTGAACACGTATGTACTAAGCTGAGTCAGTTTTCCTATGCTTTATATAACTTACGGAAAATGGCTAATGAATCGACTTTGTTGACAGCGTATTATGGGAAAGCAGCACCGACATTACGATATGGATTGATATTTTGGGGAAATTCTACTGACGCAACCACTGCATTCAAGGTGCAAAAGAGATGCATCAGAGCTATGTTTAATCTACCACTAACAGAATCATGTGCACCGTTTTTTAAGAGGTTAAAAATATTGACTCTGCCGTGCCTTTACATTTTTGAATGCGCTGTCTTTGTAAAAAGTAATATTAAAATATTTAAGGCCAGAACTCGTGAACGTCATATTGGAAAACTTTGTGTAGTCCCCTGTAATACGGCACTATTTAGGAAAAGTGTGGTTTGCAATGCTCCTATTATTTATAGTAAATTACCTGAATGTGTGCGAGAAATTACCGTGACCAATATATTTAAAAAGAAATTACAACATTTTTTAATAGAAAAATGTTACTATACGGTGCGTGAATTTTTGGAAGACAAAAGTTTTTAGACTAATATAGAAAATGACATGCATGAAATAATTTCAATCATATATTTATCACTTATTGACATTTTGAATTAACTATGTAAAATTTATTAATGTGACATTGAAATAATTAATGTTTTATAGAAATATTATATTGCATGCCGATAAGGCAGAATATGGCTGTACTGTATTAGCATGTATCTATGTAACAACTCTGCAACCTGTATTCGCAATAAAGATGATTCGATTTGATTTGATTAAACAAACAGTAACAAATATTGATAGTTAATATTGGTTGATATTTTTTTTATTGAGCTTTGGCTATGAATGGTTGATGACCTAAATCGTCAACCGAATGTCACTTTATGTTGCGTTCAGAAACTCGATTTAAAACTTTCGTTTACGTAAAGGATGCATGTTCGTATGTGACCTGCATGATTATTCATAACTACTCCGGCGGTAAAGCAGAGATGAGCGGAATTGAAGGGCTAGATTCTGATTAATGCTTTTTCTCACACAATCTAATTAAAGAAATATTATTAAAAATCTGATGTTTTTCCTCACTTAATCTTAGTTAATAAGTTTTTTATTAAATAAAAACTTTTTTTTGCTCACTCTACCTATTTGGTTTGAATTGACAGCTATGACGTCACAATATGGTGGCCAGTCGGTCCTATTGTTAGTTGAATCGCATTATACATGTTCGTGTATGAGTGTGTCGGATGAGTGTAGTATAGTTGCCGCGTGTGTGTGTATGTGTATGTCCGTAGTCCTCACCTATCCTCCTTGTCCTTGTCGTCGTCCTTGTCCTTGGTGCGGTCTCGCTCGCGGTCTCGGCGCCGAGAGCGGGACGTGGAGCGACGACGAGACCGGGAGCGGGTGCGGCGACGACCTACATATATATTTATTTAAACTTTATCGCTAAATAACAGATAAGGCATTCTCCACCAGTCGACCGGTCAAACGGGAGAAAAAACTAATATGACGGGGGCGCAATAAAGACAAATGTAAAATAAACCAAGGATACAAATACACAGAACAGAATACGCACATACATATAATACACATATATATACATTTATATATATATATATATTATTTTAAAATGACAGTGCTATAAAGTGGATTAATTGTTAAAATTTACTTTCATAAAAAAAAGTCTCCCTTTTATTTAGACTTTATATATATAATATACTAGCGGACCCGACAGACGTTGTCCTGTCTAGTATGGTAGCGCCGTCTGTCGGATCCAATGTAAAACATTCCAAAATCAACAACTACTAATAAATTAAAAATTAATTAACAAAACATTGTCCAGCGGATAAAATTGTGAATCTAAACTATTCTCAGATCCCCTTGAACACACACAAAAAATTTCATCAAAATCGGTCCAGTCGTTTAAGAGAAGTTCAGTGACATACACACTCACAGAAGAATTATATATATAAAGATATAATAGACCATATAATATCCAAATTGAAAACCCGTTGCATTCGGTCCAACGGGTTCGAAAGTACGATAAGTATACGATTATGTCAGTCAAATATGAGAACACTGTTTAGTGCAATTGAAATAGTACTCACGAGCCAATCCCCTAAATGCAAGTTTGTTAGGAACTTTACGTATATTGGAAGGCAAGTCATTCCAGAGTCGTAGAGCCGTGACAGTGAAAGAGTAGGAGACGAAGCCAGAAGAATGGACGAGAGTATGCAGAAGGAGATGTATGCATATATCAATAGGGGTGATGACGGGGTACAGTAAACGAAATTCTATTTAGTCCGTCAGTTAGATGATCAAAAAATAATGGACACGTATTTTTTCTTTCGGCAATCAACCAAAAAATGACAAAGTTATAGCGCGTCAAAGTTTGGCAGTAGGGGCTCGTGACGTCACTTTTGAGTGAATTTTCACTTATAAGTGTACACAAACGTGACGTCATGCGACTTTTCAAATCAATATATCTCTGCAATGTTTATATTATGTGAAAAAAGAAAAAATACGTGTCCAATATTTTTTGATAATCTACCTGATAAACGAAGAAAAAAAATTAGTCATCATCCCTATTAGAGATGGGCCGACTAGTCGGGAAAGACGACTATTCGGCTTCGCTTATAGTCGGCGACTATTCGGCAAAACATGCCAATTCTAATCAGCACATAACAATGAAATAAAACTCAAAACTTATGCTTATTTTGAATATTTGAACAGTCCCTAGAGTATTTAAAGTTGTCTACGAAGAAGCAGGAACTTGGAAATCTGTCAGTAATTCAGATAACTTAACCCAATGAATATCGAACATAACAAAATAGCAATGGAAATTAAGTACATATAATAAAATAAATAATAAATAAATATTTCCAACACTCACACCAATTAGCCTAGCCCCAAGTAAGCACTATAAGGCTTGTGTTATGGGATACTAACGGATAGAATACATACATAAGTACACATATATACATAACATAACAGTATTGATCCCCTTGTCGCAGTGTATTGATCCCTCTGTCCTCGTGTATTGATCCTCCTGTCCCCGTATATTGATCCTCCTCTCCCCGTGTATCGATCCCCCTGTCCCGTGTATCGGTTCCCCTGTCCCCGTGTATTGGTCCCTCTGTAGCTTGTATTGGGCCCGCGTATTGGTCCCCCTGCCCCGTGATTGGTCCCCCCCCCCCGTATACTCACGCTCCGGCGCGCGGTGTTGCTCGAGCCGGTAGCGCTCCCTCTCGCGCTCGTTGTCCTCGCGGCCGGAGTGCTTGATGTTGACGTCGGCGCCGCCTCGCCGGGTGCCGCCCAACCCGCCGCCTATGATACCCACCCCGCGTTTAATATATTAAGTTTGAAGTTTAAAAGGAAACCATACTTTGCAGTCAACCATTTTATTTAGCGGAGAGAGTACACCATAAATAATATACATACATAGGTTATATAGTGCTATAAGTCACTGACTAGTAATATTCTTAACATAATATGGATACGATAACGTTTATAAATATAAATGGTGAATACATTTTTTAAAGTTTCATTTAAACCGAATCAAATCATCGAGATACGACTTTGCCTATAGCGCGAACCGATATCGAATTCGTTACGTTTGCGAGTGCAAAATGTCACTGTCGTATTGTCTTGTATGGAAACTTGAACCGCAGCGCCACAACGGAGGTAAAGAAAGCTCAAGATCAGTACATATTTGACATAAATCTAGATCAAATTCGACAATAGTTCGTACTAAGTGTACAGAGAGGTTACTACAGTGATTATATTATACAGAGGCTAAGCGTACAAAATTGTTATAGCTAAAATGGTCAGTCCTCAAAGATCACAGCACTGATCTTCCATAACTCCAATGACGTAAGATTTTTTTCTTAATAAACAATAGGTTACACACAAAAGACACAAATCGGTAATTATTTAACTTTTTTCGTGATTATTATAGAATAAGAAAAACGTCAAGGAGCTCAGTGACGCAAATGATTAGTCTCGTGGAAATGAAACCACTTTCGCAACGGATGCTCATCGGATGAATGACCAAAATGTAGTATCTCGAACTCCTCCAACCCTAAGGCACATTAAGCCGTTGAAAGAGAAATGTAGAAATGTATTATATCTAGTTAAGATAATTTTAAACAAAGAGTAAGATTTAATAATGACGCAAGAAGTCAAAGCGTTTAGTCTACATTCGTATAAGTTAAGCAACTTTGTTACTAAAGACTTATTATCTCGAACTCTTCTTCCCGCAGTCACATTAGCCATTGCAGCCGACTGCATATACACTTATATTGTTTTAAACTTTCATTGTCACTAACATTTTAGTAATACAAGTTATTTCAATTCAAATACTTAAAAGTAAAAAGATAACTATTCATAGCTGTGGCTTATGCTGATGGCAATAGGGTTGATGTCTTACTGCAGGCACGGAGTGCAAGGAAAATACGTGTGTCCTTTTAGATGATTTATTGAGCACTATTTTTGTATAAGCATGAGACGTCGTTTTATAACTCAACATGCCGCCCACCAAAGTACGACAGGACTTTTAAATAAATAAGGCATTTTACAAGTGTAACTAATTAATATAAAATAATCTGAAGTTTAGCATGCAACACCTTATGTTTAAGTATTGAGATCACCAAGTATACCAGTATAATAACATGTTCGTATCAAAATTTATCATCAAGAGAAAAGCTTTACTTAAGAAATTAGATTTCAAAATCACTCTTCTGTGACAGGTAATTTACACAATTTACTAACAGAACGTTTGACAATTTCATTTTTGCATTTAACACTATACACTCTGGTACAACCATCTTGCCCAGGATGTTTATCTACGATCCTTCCTAGTGACCATTTGCCCGGTGGCAATTGTTCATCTTTAAGCAACACTATATCTCCTACATTGAAATCTGATTGTTTATTCAGCCACTTAGGTCTAGTTTGTAGCCTAGATAAATATTCAGTCTGCCACCGATGCCAAAAATCCCTAACAAGCTTTTGTGTCATTTGCCAACGATTCAAACGATTGATATTGATGTTTCTAAGATCAGGAGTAGGTATATTGACGGGAGCCTCTCCTATCAAAAAATGACCCGGTGTCAAAGGTTGTAGTGCATCAGGATCTGAATTATCAATTGGAATCAACGGACGCGAATTTAAACATGCTTCTATGTCACACAACACGGTCGTCATCTCTTCATATGTGAGACTGGTGGTAAGTATCCTTCGCAAATGGTATTTTATGGACTTCACACCAGCCTCCCATAAACCCCCAAAGTTAGGGCTGTAAGGTGGTATAAAGTGCCACTGCGTCCCCTCTAAACACAACAGCTTATGTAGGTCCCCAGGAAGTTCTAATTTAGCTTCTTTGAAAGCTTCAGCTAAGGCTCTGTCAGCGCCCACGAAATTTCTACCTTGGTCGCTCCATAAATGAGTGCAGCTTACCCTGCGAGCTACAAAGCGACGAAATGCACCGATGAAAGAGTCTGAAGTAAGATCTCCCACCAATTCCAAATGAATGGCTTTGGTTGCCATACAAATAAATATGGCTATGTATGCCTTCAGTCTTTTATTTCCACGTCCTTTAGACATTAGAATATACAGCGGTCCTGCAAAATCGACTCCACTGTGCTGAAACGGACGTGCGGGAGTAGTTCTAGCTTGAGGTAAGTCTCCCATCAGTTGTGTCTTAATTAACGCCTTCTGTCTAGCGCATATTAAACACTTATGTATATAAGCTTTAACTGTACTTTTTGCTTGCAGAATCCAATATTTTGACCGAAGGTAAGTCAAGACCAGTTGTGTTCCACCGTGCAGTGTCCTTTTGTGTGCATTGGCGACGATAAGGTAAGTGAATTCATTTTTATTTTTCAGAATTATAGGATGTTTTGTTTGTTCTGGTAGGACAGAATTTCTCAATCTTCCGCCCACCCTGAGTACGCCGTCTTCGTCAAGGTAAGGATTTAATGTTTTTATTTTACTATTTCTCTTAACATTTTTATTTGCTTTTAAACATTCAATTTCTTCATTAAAATCTCTTTGTGCTATTTTAATACACCTTTTCAACGCTTCGTCTATTTCTTGTGTTGTCATTTGTTTATCTATATCTTCCGGATTAGTTTTGTATCTTAAAAATCGCATACTGTACACTATTACTGTTAAAAGTTCACGTAAATTGTTAAAATTTTCAAACTTTATTATACTTTCGTCTTTTAATTTTGTATTTACTTGTATAACCCTCCTTTCTAATTCAACAGATACAGGATTCGGTCTTGTAAATTTGATTTCTTCTTTTCTCAACCATTCTGGTCCTTCCCACCACAGTTTGCAGAATTTTAATTGAGAGAGCAGAGCACCACGTGAAGCGATATCAGCGGGATTCTCTTCAGAAGTTACGTGATACCATTGCTTGTCACTGACGTTTTCCAATACTTCGATAACCCGGTTAGCAACAAATTGCTTCCAGCGGGAAGATTCTCCACAAAGCCATGACAAGACAATGGACGAATCCGTCCAAGCGCATATTTGGGATGCAGGTATTCGCATTGCTTGTGCTACGTTTTTTAATAATTTCGACAGTAACACTGCACCGCAAAGCTCAAGTCTTGGTATGGACACTGACTTCACAGGAGCAACTCTAGTACGCGCTGCAATAAGTGCAGAAGTTATTGTGCCGTCGAGATTGATTATTCTACAATAAACAACCGAGGCATATGCCCTCTCAGAGGCATCACAAAAGCCATGTAATTCTATGTTCTTGTTGTTTTTAGTTAAAGTTCCTAACCATCTGTCCACAAATATATCTTTAGCATTTTCAAAATCTTGTCTTATATTTATCCATTGTTCTATAAATATGGGATCAACTTCCTCGTCCTAATCTATTTTTTGCAACCATAGCTTCTGTATTAATATTTTCGCTGCAACTACACATGGAGCTATCCAACCAAGCGGGTCGAATAGTTTTTGAATATCAGATAAAATACTACGTTTAGTAGTCGATTTCGAAATAGAAGGTAATTTTATATTATACATAAATTTATCATTGGCCAGGTTCCATAAGATACCTAATGCTTTAACAGTACCGTTAATGTTTAAGTCAAGTTGTACTCTTGTTGATCTTTGTTCGGGCTCAATAGATTTCATAAATTGTAAGCTATTCGACGACCATTTTTGTAACTCGAATCCACCTCTTTTTAATATCTCCTTTAAATCTGCAGCAGCAATTACAGCTTCATCGACGCTGTCAAACCCTGAAAGTACATCGTCCATGTAACAATCTTCTTTCAGAATTCTAGAGGCTTCTGGAAAGGCTGAACCTTCATCTTCTGCCAACTGCTGCAATGTCTTTACTGCTAGATACGGTGCTGGTGCGGTGCCAAAAGTGACGGTAAGTAGACGATATTCTTTCATTTTTTCACTAGGGTCATTTCTCCACCAAATACGTTGAAAATCTGTATGTTTCCTTTCCACTAATACCATCCTATACATCTTTTTCAGGTCAGAGAAGAAGCATACGGCGTGCATCCTCCATCTCAAGATGATACTGCGAAGATCTTCTTGCAATACAGGACCAACAAGTAGTTCATCGTTCAGAGAAATGCCGTTTGTGCCCTTGCAAGATGCGTCAAACACCACTCGCGTCGGGGTGCTTTCGCTGTCACTTCGTATAACCGCATGATGACATAAATAAACACTTCTGTTTTCAAGACTCTTATCTGTTATTTCATCAGCATGGCCTAACGTTAAATATTCTTGTATAACCTTCGTGTAATCTTCTTTTAATTTCGGCATCTTTTGTAATTTTGTTTCTAATTGTAAAAATCTTCTCAAAGCTATTTCTTTACTGTTTCCTTCTGGTGATTTCAGGTTTTCAGTTTTGAATGGTAAATTTACCATGTATCTGCCTTCTTTATTTCTCTTGTGTGTTTTTTCATATATTTCTTCACAGAGTTTTTCTTCCTTCGTTAGTTTTCTGCTTTTTTCACTGTCTAGTTCCCACATAGTCTTCAACATTTCGTCTAAGTCTATTTGATGGTGCATTACCATTAAACATGGCGAGCTATATGTTCCTTCTCCTAATCGGCCAAACAAAATCCAGCCCAGAGCAGTTTTTTGTGCGCACGGAGATTCTGCAGTCCCTTTATTAAGTCTTCTTGTAACATTTGTGCATATTCATTTACACCTAGCAGTAAATCTATCGGCGCTGGTCTATTGTATGCTGGATCAGCAAGTTGTAAGTTTTTCAAATGCGGCCACTCTCCTATTTGTATTGACTTAGATGGTAGTTGTGTAGTAATATGTTTTGGTAAAACATAAGCTTCTGTTTGCATACAAAATTCTTCGTCGTATTTAGAAATAATCTGAAGTTGCACAATGCTATTGATCCTTGTTTTCGTCGAACCAACTCCAGTAATGTTCCCTCGTGCTGGTTTCTTCTTTAGTTTTAATAATTGTGTAGCCCTCTCACTTATAAAAGAAGCTTGTGAGCCTTGGTCGACAAGTGCTCGTAATGTTGTTGTGTGACCGTTGTCACCTTTCACGTTAACTAGCGCAGTAGCTAATAAAGCGTATCCCTGCCTTGCATTGCAGTGTGACGTCATCATTGTGTTGACTTGAAACTCCTCCTCTTCTGCACCTGTATTTGTTACACGCGTATGCATTGAATTTTCTTCTTTCTTGATATGATGCAAAAGGGTATGATGACGCCTATGACATATTCGACAAGACATTGGTAACCGACACTTTAAAACAGAATGACCTGTCAACAAGCAATTAAAACACAGTTTTTATCTTTTGCATAATTGTTTCGTTCAACAATTGACATATTTGTAAATTGTTTACAGTGACACAAAGTATGATTTTCATTGCACAATAAACATGATTTTACTGGACGAGCCATAGCATGGAATGAACGTTTCCTAGTATTTTTCTCTCTTACCCTTTCTGTAGACAAAGTCGCGGTAGGGTTTACTAATTCTAATGTACGAAAAGTTGATTCCAAAAAACACTTCAGATCCGACCACGATGGTAAATCATCAGAATTATTTTTATATGCGAAATTTTCCCAATCCTTACGTGACTCCTGGTCCAATTTCTGTACCACAAGAAATATAATTAAAGGATCCCAAGAATCGGTTTTTATATTTATATTGTTTAATGTGTTAAGGCATTCGGTTGTATTATCGAGTAACATTTTTATTTGATTGACAGACTGAATACTTACCCTTTTATGAGAAAATAACCTATTTAAGAGAGAATGCACTATAATACGCTTGTTTCCATAACGTTGCTTTAAGATGTTCCACGCGTCGGCATAATTAGCATCTGTAACGCGAACATGACGCAAAAGCGCCTCTGCTTCACCCGCTATGCTGGTCTTCAAATAGTGAAGTTTTTGCACGTTCGAAAGTGATGAGTTTTCATGTACCAAGCTAACAAATAAATCTTGGAAAGTAGGCCACTCGTCATAATTTCCGGTGTAGGTAGGCAGTTGGATACTAGGTAGCCTAACTTGCGATGAGACTGCATCTGCAGACACATTGCAAGTCAACGATTCTTGACGCGGTGACCGATGTGGTGACGTTGATGCCTCAATTTGTAAAATCGCATCTTGAATGTCAGCTTTAAGGCTTATATACACATCTTCGACGTTACCATATTCATCATTCACGAAGTACGGGATGTCGGCACGCTTGTCTCGCGGCGTTATCTTTATCAGTTCGCGATGTGTAGAAGTAAACAGGTTCCAGTATTCATCTATGCACTGTATTCTTGTTTGTAGATATCCCCTGGTTAATCTCACCTTTGGACACTTTTTCAAATTTATTTGTGTTTTATTCATTAAAGTAGCCGTTTCATCTAATTGTAGTAATAATTGTTCCATTTTTGTGCCCTCCATAGCCATACTTTCAGTACCGATTGCTTAATTTATTAATAACGTTCACAAAAATATCCACTTATAATAGTTTGTTGCAAATAACTTGTATAAAAAATCTTCGATAGCTTGTTTTAGGTTGACTCTTCACACTTGCACTTTAAAGTCAATTTGCAATGTCCATAATATGCACGTAATTGAATAGAACCCTTTTTTTTGCAGTCTTTTGTTCGATGCTGCCGGCCGCTTGTCTGTCTTTTGTTCGGTAGCTCATTAAAAATCCGGCTCGTTACGGTCCATTATGTGGCTTATGCTGATGGCAATAGGGTTGATGTCTTACTGCAGGCACGGAGTGCAAGGAAAATACGTGTGTCCTTTTAGATGATTTATTGAGCACTATTTTTGTATAAGCATGAGACGTCGTTTTATAACTCAACAATAGCTAATTCGAAAATATTGATAATACTTTGCAACGGGCGTAAATATTTAAACAAGTCTTAAATCAATTTCTCAAATATTCACTATGGCAGTATAGTCAGCTGGGTTTGTTAGTGAACAATTAACGAAACTACAGAATTCATTCACGTCATATCACTCGAGGAGCTCGATGGCGCAGGTGGCTAGCGCGTTCGGCTGCGATCGTTGAAGTTAAGCAACTTTCACAGTGGTCGGTCATTGGATGGGTGACCAAAAGTTTACTATCTCTCACTCCTCCGTGCTTCGGGAGGCACGTTAAGCCGTTGGTCCCGGTTGCATCTGCAGTCGTTAGCACCCGCCAATCCGCACTGGGCCCGCGTGGTGGGTCATGGCCCCATCTCCCTATTCTATCCATAGGGAAGGGTTGTCCCTCTGTAGCGTGTATTGGTCCCCCAGTCCACATGTATTGGTCCCCCTGTAGCTTGTATTGGTCCCCCTATAGCTTGTATTGGTCCCCCTATAGCTTGTATTGGTCCCCCTGTAGCTTGTATTGGTCCCCCTATAGCTTGTATTGGTCCCCCTGTAGCTTGTATTGGTCCCCCTGTAGCTTGTATTGGTCCCCCTGTAGCTTGTATTGGTCCCCCTGTAGCTTGTATTGGTCCCCCTGTAGCTTGTATTGGTCCCCCTATAGCTTGTATTGGTCCCCCTGTAGCTTGTATTGGTCCCCCTGTAGCTTGTATTGGTCCCCCTGTAGCTTGTATTGGTCCCCCTGTAGCTTGTATTGGTCCCCCTGTAGCTTGTATTGGTCCCCCTATAGCTTGTATTGGTCCCCCTGTAGCTTGTATTGGTCCCCCTGTCATTTGTATTGGGCCCGTGTTCCCGTGTGTTGGTCACCCTGTTGCGTAATAGGGAAGGCCTGTGCCCCAGCAGTGGGGACATTAATCAGCTGATGACGATGATGATATCACTCACCGAGTCTCCTGGGCAGCCACCCTTTAACAGTCCTGGCGCGTTCGACGTCAACCAGCACTCGCTTGCCGTCGATCTTCTTGCCGTCCGCGTGCTTGTACGCCGCTGCAATACGAGCCACGGCTTTAGGCGGAGGTTTTGAGGCAAGCTCTTTGCATGCGCGTCTGTTTGTTCGTTGAAGAAGCTAAACTGACTAGTTTTACCTAACCAACCTGAACTATTACAAACAGCGGTATATTGGTTAACGTAATATATCACAGACGAGAGGCTAAGCGATATAACCTAACCGTGTAAATAAAAATGAAAAATCGATTTCGGTGTCATAATAAAAAAAGGCTAGCTTTTCATAGATCTATCGATTCATACTAATTACATTGTTGGCGGAGCTGGGTGCGTTTTGCCCATTGTCCTTTTCATGGTTTTACAATTTTCAATAAATAAATACGTAGATCTGCTCTTTCGATTCGCTAGACATTTTCCATTTACTAAATAAATATAATTTATGTCTCGTTAATTAAAAAAATAAAGCCATCATCTACACTATAAAAACGTAGTCAGGGCACGGTTAAAGCTAACTCCAAAAACACTTCTGACAAACAGACAGACTCGCACGAAAGATATCAAAATGAATAAATAAAAAAGCATACATGGATTTCTTTTATTAGAAAAAATATGAAACATAAAATCCATACAAATTGCGAAAAAGGTTAGCTTAACATGGATTTTTATTAGTTAAAAAAATCCATATAATCTCTTGGAAACAAAAAAGTATTTTTATTTAGAAAGAAAAAATAAAAGGCCGTATCAAACCTGCTTCAATATATTGGTCATTCAATATGTCGAAACATTCTTTTTATGTTTGTTTGTTTGTTTGTATTTTCCTTTAGTTATAACCTGTAAAGGGCACAATAGCAATGGAATACCTACGTTCCTTCATACCCACCGACCAAGCCGACAGACTCCGACAACTATTTTATCAAGATTGACGTAAGTACATGAATACAAGAGGCATTGCCGAAATTGAGTAATACATTTTATTAGTCAAACTAAATGAAGGTATTAGTCAAACTATTTTTTGCAAGGAATCCATGTTCCATTGTTCTGGAACCAATTTGGGCCATTTTTTTTTTGATGTAATATGCCCAGTGATTTTCGTCTATTAAGTGTTAACGAAATACAAATACATTCTATAAGTTCCAAAAATAAATATGTATTTAAAACAAAGAATGGTTTAATTTGCGTATTTTGGGGCATTTGCTTATTTTGCGTTTTTTTTTATGATAAATCATATTAGCATGAAACTTTGAACTGTAATAGTTATAAAAATAAAATATAGATATGATGCAAAGGGTACATTTTTGTTTTTAAAAAACACTGTCATCCAAAATAATTATTTTGCTGCTTAAATGGAAAAAGAAACACAAAATTCCATCCGTGCGATTAAAATTATTCACCCTTCTCTAAAAACGAATTAATTCTGAAAACGTTAGAACGCGTTGCGTATATCGCAAAAAAAAAATTGAAATGACTAGTAAAAATATATAATACCCAATACCGAAAACACCTCCATAAAGTTACCAAGTTAAATAAAAATTCATACCCACCGTAAGACAATACCTACCGTTTAATACTCTACTTACTGTTTAGTAACACAATCCATCGCGGTACTTTTTTTTACTTACTTTTTAATTTACCTTTACTTTACCATTCGTTTTTTTTACCGAATCCATGATGGAGAACCCAAAGGAGATAGATAGACGTTGCGCTCATATCATTACTTACGCTTTGCGCTTAAACTAACACATTGACAACGACACTACAATTTAATTTATTGAATTTACCAAAATAAAATATACAATTTTAAATTTACCATTTACCACAAAAAAAAAAGTTTTTTGTCAGACTTGGAAATTTTATAAATACTATGTTTTTTTTTGGAGAAAATATAGTTGTATGTTGGTCTCTTACCACCACATACAAACCTAATAACTTGGCCGGTTTACTGAAGTGTAGTGTCATACGGCTGGGTCTCTGGTCAGAATAGAAAAACTATTATTAATCATACATCACAAAACGCAGCGAGTAAACCCAATTTTTCTCTCAATGAATGTGTTATATATTTGATACGTTAATATAATTCGCTTGGGAGGCAGGCAAACCTCATGGCCAACCTTTTTGGAGTAGCGTTGCCATAAAACTTGCAAATTAATTACCCCACCGTTTAAGAACTTTATTGAATATAATTTTGGCGATATAATTCAACTGTTGATTTGATGGAACACAATTAAACCACATTCTGGTGAATTTCATTTGCCATAAACCTCCAAAATGTTTACACCGCTTGTTAGGAAATTGATTGAATATATCTTTCGACTATTCAACTATTAATCTAACGAAAAACAATTATCTAAACGAGTTTATTTTATTTCACGAAATACTTTAGCATTTTAGAAATGTTACATTATTACAATAATGGATTGTAATATTAATATTTTATACCTTATAATATTCACTTAGAATTTTGTAAATAATGGTGTTGTAAGTTAAACATTTTCATATGAAATGTTGCCGAGAAGTGACAATAAGACTCTTGCACTGTCAAAGAGTAATGTAGAGCCAAACTTATCACTCTATAAGCCCAACATCGCAAACTCTACACCTTCATTAAAATATGTAGTTATATAGAAACGTATATGAATAAATTTTCGAAAGGATTTAAAATTGTAGAATATTGTGCTGAAAAATGTTGGAATATCTTTAAACATAATCACTAGACCTTGATTCTAGCCATAGTGTGTAACAGATAAAAAAGGAGATATGCAGATAGCATTTTTATAAATCATATCATAATATAACAGATAAAAATATTTATATGAGAAGCAAAAATTGTTTCAAAGTTAGGCTTCTCCAAAAAGGTTAAGCCATCGCAAATCCATTAGCAAAATTATGGATTTGGACAATAATATCATTGCCAAGAATTCATACAAACTATAATATGTATAATGTACTATTAGTTTAATAATTTACATATAATATATTTCATCGAAAAGTTAAGTAGTTTAAATATTTCATTAAACTGCTGGTTCTCAAAATTGTTGACAATGATTCCAATTTACGAATGTAAAAAACAAACAATTTAACAGGGGAGAAACGGACTATTTCATGTGTGATAAATTATGTATACTTATTTGTATTAGGTGTTTCCCAAAATATACTGTATTGAGTGAAGTGTATCACTAGCTGAGTTCCCAGATACAATTGTATGATTTCCCCCACACTGATTTTTATATTTCCCCAAAATGAAATGTTTTCTAAACGGAAACCCCCAATCGCATTGTTATCATTTTTACTATGTTCACTAACGCACTTACGATTTGAAATTTAATATAGGACTTTTATCTTTTAATGGCCCTTTTCTTTAAATTAAATGTAGAAAACAATCATTTAAATTATCAAAACAGAAAATCAAAACAGTTTAAAAAAATGTTATCTGATGATAATTCAAGTAGTATCGAAATGACACTGAACTTAATGAAAAAGTTTGTATGAAAGTTTGTCAATTTTAAACCGATCGGGCTGAGACTTTGCATGCAGGTATAAGAAGAATCATAGATTAATGTCATTTTGTATAATACAAGCCTGAGTACAAAAACTGTAGTCTACACTTTAGCTCTACACCAAAGCGAAGCGAGGGCAGTCCGCTAGTCTCTTATAAGGTGAAATAACTTTTGTATCGCTTCTCGTTGGCCTTACTTTATTGTATGTGGTGTCATGTTTTATCTGGTGTAGGTTTTTTTATAGCAAAGTTATATGAGTGTAGTTTAGTGTAATCTAGTGTAGTGTATCTATCTTCCAGTGTAGTGTAGTACAGTAGTGATTGTAATGTATTGTAGTGTAATCGTCCGCTCCCCCCTACGGAGTGAAGTGTAGTGTGTAGACTCACAGTGCATGTCTCTCTCGTGTTCGTACTCTATGAAGGCGTAGCCGCGCGGTTTGTCGTTGTCCTTGTTAAATATCATGTAAATCTGCGGACAGAAGCGACAGTTGGAAAAACTTTTTATTAAAAAAAACAAACACTGATTAGACTAGCTATACCTAAAGTATTGCTCCTGTTCCGAGATCCTTGAGGATGAGGATGCTGGCCACAGTGTCATAAGTAACTTCATATTTTTAGCTAATAACATCAACTCAAAAACTCAGGTCCAGTCATGCATGATATTCATGAACTCATGGTGAACTTATTATAACAATTTATGATTGATTCCTCTTGAAAAGAATACACACAAAATACTCAATGACGTAATGAAATATGAACAGAATAGTCACCCAATCAATAATTATATAATTTCATATTATAATAATATGTAATTTAAAAAAACTGAGATAAAATAAATTATAGTTTTTATTCAAACAATTTACAGCACTACACATCTTAAAAATGTGGAGTCTGTCGGAGACTGACTATCACCCTCCGTACAAATTCAAACCGTGTCTATTATAAATAGCAAATATGATAGTCAAGTGAAGTGCTCGCATAAGGGAAGCATAATAATATCCTTACTGACTTCTTAATCTAAACTATGCAAAAACAAACCTTTTTGATTGGTCCATATCCTTCAAATTCTCTCCGTAGTTTTGACTCTGATGTGTCATAGTTCTGTGAAAGAAAGGAGCCAGTCAAACAATTGCTACATCCTCAAATTTCAACCTTTGGGGTCAAGCTCAATCGAGTTGAATTCACATCATTTGATACAAATCAACACCTGTGAAATTTTCTCATTATTTTATTGACATCCAATTAATGTGAAATTAATAAGATTTTTCATTATTTACTCTCTTCTCGTCTTTAAAAATGCTAACCAATATTAAAATTGAATTTACAAATAAATAAAAAAGACAATAAATACAAAATGGCTCAGCTAAAGTTGATCATGCCTGAACCTGAACTGATATTGTCTTTCAAGTTATCAAACTTTTAATGTAGCATTTTATAACTTGAAACATTAGACTTTAAGTAAACAACTGTAAAAATGGAATTCTCAAAAAACTAACTATAATTATAATTTTTATTATTTTAAAGCATGTAACTGCTTGATGCTTAAATTATGCTACCGCGGCCTTCACAGACCGCGTCGATTTTGGTCAGTGCATTCGCCCGGATTGGGAAGGGTGCGGGTTCCAGTCCTGTCTGCTGCCTGGTGTGCGTCGAATTTTTTCAAGTTATATTCTCTTTAGAACTAACTATAAATCACAGGTAGCAGCTATTAAAACTAAGTACTACCAATACTCACAATCCTAGCCACGAACAACGTTTTGAAGGGGTCTGTAGTAGCTCTAGCATTAGCTGCAGGGTCCCACAGGGCGATCTCCTGTTCCAGCTTGTACGCGGTCTGCTCGGCGCGCTCACGGCGTCGGCGCTCCATGCGCTCCTCGCGGGTCTCCACGCGCGTGGGAGGCGGCGTCTCCGATGGGTGCTGATATATTTGGAAAAGTTCCAATTCATGGCATACACTATAAAAATCTATGATAAGGGCATGGGTGGAGTATCCGATGGGTGCTGCGATATATTTGGAAAAATTCAACTTGATGGTTGACTGTATAGAAATTTAAGATAAGCCCATGGGAGGCCCAGAGGTGATACTTGTCTTCTTTGTTGATAAGGTCTCTATTATATTTGTCTCTTAGGTTTTCACGCACATCACTCATTAAATAAAACTAGTTTTAACTGGTTAATGCGCAAACTTTATTTATTATTTGACGTTTTGCAGCCTTTTCAGGTCTGCATCGTCAGAATAATAATAATATGATTATTCTGACAATGCAGACCTGAAAAGGCTGCGAAACATCAATTAATAAATAAAGTTTGTGGAGCGTTAACCCGTTAAAACTAGTTTTATTTGTCTCTTTTTTTCTGGCACTTCACAGGCCTCTGCCACCACAAGCATGCTTTGCTCACTCGGCTAGTGCTTTATGATCACAACACTAACCTAACCTAGTGTCACCTCTTGAGTCGTGTCCAGGAAGTACAGTGTAGCGGAGGTTTATAGTATTGTTGATATTTATACTGAGCTTTGCACATATTAATTTTTTTTAAATGGAAAAAAGTATGATAACAGTAGTTTCAGAGATTACTTAACAACTGTTTGATTATATGATTGTTTCAAATATGTTTCAGATATTTTATGAATACTTTGGCATTTTGTTACATATAATCCAGTCTTTGATGAGTTTCTGTGATTGACCTTATTTTGAATGCTCTAAATATTGGATGCACAAGAATTGCTGTAAAATAATGTTATAAAAATAAACTTTCTTTGAATTTGACAGGGAGCCACAATTGGTGCATAGGTTGCAGTGCCTAAAATTTTAATTAAATCAAAATAGCCCCAAAAATCTGAATTTAAAATGCATTTCACTTTTATAAAGAAACATTAGTCGCAAAAAAACAATTGTCTGAAAAAAAAAATGACCACATTGTATTTTCCTTGATTTTGTAGAACCATGTTCTCTGTTCAAAAAAATCAAGGAAATGCAATAGCTGATGTGAATTAACTTGTTTATACATTCATAGTAATAAATCAATTACATATTTAAATGAGTCAAGCCTAGTATTAAAACAGTAGAAAGTTATTATAGCTTGGCAGTGTCGGCCACTTTTCATAAAGGAAATTTCTTTTTTTTGCAGCTATTTGCATATATCACTAACCTCAAACACATTGAGAAAAGCGCCGACTCCATCGTATCCTTTTTGTTTCTTTTCGTGAGGGAGCTTAGCCGCTGGGGGAAGATATGGGATGGGGTCGCGGGCAGCAAACAGTGCCAGCAAATTCGGTGGTAAAAACTGCGTCATTTTTCACCACGCTATGTAAATCTATCAATGTATAATACACGTCACACGCATATCACAGATTGCGAACCATAACTCTCACTATTGTTGTCACTAGATTTATCTTCAATTTCACGAAATCTAATTAGCTAAGGAGTTAAATTAACACGTAGACTTTTTAATTATCCTAGAATACAATTCACATCACACTATCGCGTCTCAGCACATATCCGCCATTATTTTTATTTTCCGCTCTACTCTATAAGCTCTATGGCCTGGATGCTATGTGTTGCCATGTCTAGAATTTAAAATAACGGCGATTTCTGTATTAACTTTAACCTAGTTTTTGGATATCTCAGTGATTGGTAAGTAAGTAATAAAGTAAGTATTCTTCTTGCATTTCTTCTTGTATTAGGATTTGCATTTCAAATATTGGGAATATTCAATCATATCTATTATTAGAATATGAAGTTACTAGGTATTAATGGAGCATATTCGAATTTCTTTTTAGTAATTTAAAAATACTTCAACACTCAGGACACGCGCGCAAATCATGCGGCCTATAGGCAGATAAGAACATGTAGGTATATCATCAAAGTGTCTTGCTCATGATTGCGTGACAAAACAAGTAAATTTGAACTAACTTCCAAGTTGTTCGGGGTTATAGCCATTGTTTCAGACGTGGTGACCAAATAACTCCAATACCCTATGAGGACACAAAGCAGAGAATCTCCTTGTTTTTATACCCAGTTCTTGTAGAATGGACTTGTTGGTGCAAAATGTTCTTTAAGCAATCCGAAGCATCCTTCTCCAACAACTCCAACATATCAAATCGTCATTATTGTAACGATTGGATTTTCTCAAGCTCCATGTCTTCACTTTATAACTTAAAAAGGAGACAATGATCTCGATTCTGGCATGATTCTCTAAAGCTAAACTTAAATTTGACAAAAGTGCATCCTTGTCATTATCTATACAGAATGAAAAGGAGAAAATGATGTCAATTTAGTTTTAAGTTTTGAGAATCACGCCAGAATTGACACCAATGAGTGACTTGCCAGCCTGGCTAATTTTGGTTCTACGAGAATATTGAGGTCATACCATAGCTTCTGTAACCAAAATATTGCACTCCTGGCCATTCTGTCTTTTTTGTCTACCTCCTTCCTTTCAATTCACATGATCCATCGCATTGGTCGCAAGTTTTACGACCACGGAAGTATATTTTATTAAATAGTTGGTGTGTGTGTGAAAATTTAAAAACATTTATATAATTTTTAATTTTTATTTACCATCCAATACATTCAAATGCCAATATTTTAATATATTACCAAATTTAACGAGAGTTTCGGATGTTATAATACTTATTTTAATAGTGTATAATTTTGTGCTGAATATGATAATTTTACTGTAAACACGGTGCGTGTGGCAGCACTGTTGCTAACGAAACCATACACAAATTACAAATAGAAAATAGTTTTAACTTCTCCATATGCGAGTACAAAGGCGTCTTCTACTCAGTTTATATAGCCTAAGGGTGCGGCCAGAGTGCACTCAGTTTATTTCTCGCCCTAGTTTTCGGAATCTGAATCTGAATCTGAATCTGAGTGCACTCTGGCCGCACCCTAATCGTTGCAATATTATATACCTATATTGCATACTAGTGGATGCCCGCAACTTCCATTTCCACCTGTGTAAAATAATACGAAAACAAAAATTTAAGTTTAACCCTAATTCCAAAAATAAATAAAACAACAACAAACTTATAGTTTGTTCATCGCAAACATGAATCGGCGCGGCGCTTGATTGCTCTTCGTGGGTTGCGGCTTGCCTACATACGCCATACATTTTTTTTCGCTTAGCGCCCATTCGAAAAGCCGATACGGTCTTTAAGCCAGAAACATTATTTACGTCTTGTGGGTGGCGTGTCGTGAAGCATCGGTTCCATACATTTATTATGGGTGTAAGAGAGAGAGAGAGTGAAGTTATAGCGTTGATACGACACGACACGACACGTAAATATGCCTATAACCATAGTAAATGTATGAAAACGATGTGATTCTGGCGCGTCACGATACAATATGACACTATAATATGTTTCTGGCTGTAGCCTTAGCATTGCTATATTTATACTCTAAAAGTACCGTCCTAAAAGCTTTCGTTTCCTCAACTTATGTAATAAATTACATATTTTATTTCTTTAATTATTTAGAAACTTAATAGGTTTGTCCAGTTAATTCCCTTCATCAATTAAATGAACCTTAAAATCTGTGTGAAATCGGATGTTGTTAACGATATTAAATACCCTAGATACACCAGCCTCTCTAGCATGACCACCAAAACGGGATATGATAAAGCGATATATCGACATTAACTGTCCGACTACTGTCAAAGGGTACGGCCAAAGTGCACTCAGATTCAGACTCAGAAAACAAGCGCGAAAAATAAACAGTGTAGTTTAAGCAGGGTGGCCATAGTGGCAGCAGACAACCTGCTTAGACTACACTGTATATTTCTCGCGCTTGTTTTCTGAGTCTGAATCTGAGTGCACTCTGGCCATACCCAAACTCCATAGTAGTCTGACAGATAATGTCGATATATCGCTTTATCATATCCCGTTTCGGTGGTCATGCTAGAGGGGCAGGTACACTCAAAATGTGTCCCAATCAAGAAGTGTTTGAACACCACACAAGCACTTCTTGGTACACAGCCACACGCGGATCGTTGAAAAGTCAAGATACCGCAGATATCGTGAAAAAATGCAAACAATATACATAAGGTACGTAAAATATCGCTTTTTTTATAGGTATCAAACCAATGTTAACGCAATTAACGCATTTGAAGAAAATTTTGTTGTAATACTGTAATATAAAATACTATAAACTGATTTAATATAAAATATTTGTTCAAATGCATATCGATAATATAGCCGTTTCTTTTCTTCGCGGTCCATACCTGCTATTATGCTAACAGCGCGTTCAGAATTGCTCATAGAGTCAAAGAAATAAGGTTTATATTCTTCCGCATAAAGCAATAAGTCGTAAAATTTTACGAGCTTGCATTACGAACTGTCAAAACTCTTTGACGCAGACCATATACAGTATGGGTACGGCCATAGTGCACGCAGGTTCAGAATCAGATTCAGACTCAGAAAACAAGCGCAAGAAATAAACAGTGTAGTTTAAGTAGGGTGGCCATAGTGGCAGCAGGCAACCTGCTTAAACTACACTGGTGGTTTTCCAATTACAGAGCATAATGCGACTCAATGGCGCACAATGCCGAATTATGCTGATGCTTAATTGGAACGTGAATTAGTTTTCAAATACACCAGCAGAGTGCGCTAAGTTCAGTGTTGAAAAAAAAGTCAATGTTTGTACCTTCATCCATATTTATATCTATTTTTTAACACAGTTTGAATTAACTTTGATTATTTAAAAAAAACTATAATGAAACGAAAGTTTTAATAATTTTTCAACAATAAATAATATTACTAACGATAACATATAAATAAAACATTTCGATCAATGCCAACTTAAAGAAAAAATTCTTGTTAATTTTCTGTCTCTGAGTTGGTTCGATTGCACGCATCACACGAAAGCATTACTTTTGAGAGTGCTCGATTGTGCGAAGCGTTGCTGTAGTTGAAACACTCAACGTTAAGCATTATGCCGCATAATGCGCTATAATGCTGTAATTGGAAAGCTACCACTGTTTATTTCTCGCGCTTGTTTTCTGAGTCTGAATCTGATTCTGAATCTGCGTGCACTGTGGCCGTACCCTGTGCATTGAAAGTGACTTTCAGTGTTTAAAATTAAATAATGCCCTATAAGGTTTTTGACTACGCTATCATTTTACGGAGCTCCTAGGATCGGCCAAGGTCCCTTTTGGAGACGTTTCGGCCACGGTTTTGTTCGTGTTGTTGTATCTAGGGGTATTTAATATCGTTGCAGACTAGTAAAGTATTTTTTGGAGTTTACTCCTTAAGAATCGATTTGCATATATAAGAGGCCCGGTATGAGAAAAATGTGAGGAGTGAAATGTATCGATGAATGACCTCGTTACGTTTTTATTGTGTACGCTGTAGCAGCCGTAGTGCTACACCGTAGCACAGTATCGTAGCGTACCTTTATTTATGCACATCGGAAATTGACTATTGTAAAAAGTTTAATGTAAATATTTCATCGATTAGTTATAATAAATGTATATGAAATGAATAAATATATATTTATATATGTATATTATTTTCATTAATTTGTAAATTTACCCTTTACAGTATACAGTATCAATCTTTTTTAAGTTAAATAAATTCTTTTTGCGTCAGGTTAGACTATCGAACTTAAGAAGTAAACTCCAGTCGTGCGTCGGAGCTGACACACACATTTTTTTTTTTGAAGTTATACTTCTTTAGGCGCGTTATAAAAAAATTATGAGAGTGAAATTTTAACAATAAACATCGGGAAAAGTTACGAGTTTTGAATTTAGAACAGAGACTGTTTTCATATCTATATATATAAAAATGAAACCCGTTTTCCGTTGTCACGACATAACATGAAAACGGCTTGACCGATTTGGCTGTTTTTTTTTGTAGTTTTCTAATACTCTGTACAAGGTTCTTACGGAATAAAATATAAAGAAAATCTCAAGGGGATAAAATAAGGAATGAAAGTTTGTATGAAACTTTATCAATTTTAAACCGATCGGGCTGAGACTTTGCATGCAGGTATAAGAAGAATCATAGATGAATGTCATTGTGTATAATACAAGCCTGAGAACAAAAACTGTAGTCTACACTTCAGCTCTACACCGAAGCGAAGCGAGGGCGGGCCGCTAGTTTATAATATTTATCCACATGTTTCTAGTTTGTATATTCGGAATACGTGTTTGAGTTTCATACAAGTGCAAATCACATATGTTCTAATAAATTATATTCAGTAGCGATTTTAATTGAATATTTTGATTATTTATTTATTTTTTCAAATTAAAACTGAACTTTATTGACTGTGTCCTTTTCCAGACTTTTTATTAATTTATTGTAATTAATTATTTGCATGCAATTAAAAACTAATTTTAAACGATGCTAAAGAAGGATAACTTCTCACGCGCCTACATAAGTACACGCACCCATTTTTTTTCAAATTATACAGCACGGACACCACTACGAAAGTACCCATGCTTTTTTAGTGTTGTCAGTTTAATTCTAAATATTTATATCGACAAAAACAACATTATTAAAAGGCAAAAATTAATCAAGCACGATTTTACTACATATATTGTTTAACTAAGTACACAATAATAATTGCTGCCAAGGAAATGGAAGATAAAATTATCAAACCGTATATTATACACTTAAAATTCCTTCCGAGGCATGAGTTTTCACCGTACACTGGGCCGCGAACTCTGAACGGAGGGTTACTGTTTGCTTGAAAACGTGGCTTCACATTCTCCTCCATCTGCAATAATCATAAAATTCAACCTCTTAAAATCTAAAGAAAATTTTACTAGAAATAAATCCACACGAACCAGACAGTAGACGGGACTTCAATTCTAGTAAAATTTTCTTAAAGCAGTTGTGTGCTTAAAAATTCAACCTCTTTGTTTAATATTGTAAAAGGGCTTATATATATTAATACTAGCAAACCCCGCGAACTCCGTTTCGCCACCAGATGGCTTCGTTTTATGTAACATTTCGTTTGGTGATTAAAAGAAGTTTTTTTTTTAATTTTTCCTGAATTTTCTTTGCTATAAACCTCACGGAGCCCGAGACCTTTCCAACGAATGCAAAACCGTGGAAATCGGTTCGTGCGTTCTGGAGTTATAGCGTCAGGAAGGAAAACCCGACTTATTTTTATATAGTAGATATATATATAACTAGCGATGATAAAAAAAAACCTTAAGCCCATTTACAGCGCCGCTACCCATCGCATCGGACAGAGTTGAAAACTAACTTATCTTGAAAAATTTTCCCCTCCTCTTTTAAGATATAATCTGTCTACACCCGATTGGTCAAAGTTTTATACTACTTTATTATAATATATAACAACCACTTATGACGATGGTTATTGAAGAACTGCAGAAGAACTGACTGTCTCAAGGGTAGAGGGGTTTTTATATTAAGATATTTATCACTAATGAGTGAATGCTCACCACGACCCTTGTACAGTGTACATAATCTTATCTATTCTAAGAGTACAAATAGGATATACATCATTATGATACTGTCTTTTGTCTTAATGAACGTTAATGAGCCTGATAATTTAACATTCATGAGACTGGTAAACATTATTATGAGTCTTTATGTTATTTCACCAAGTTTGCAAGCTTTAAAATGATGTTTCATCGATATTCCAATCTGCAGTTAAAACATTTGTTTTATTTTTATGTTGAAGTCAGGAAGATCATACCTATTCAATTTTATTACTGTTTGAAGTAACAGTCCATACAACAGTGATTATGGTGACAAGAGTACCGAATATTGCAATTGAAGCCAGTAGAATTATCGACTTTTTACGACTATGCAAAATGCCATTAAACATTGCCCACTGTAGAAGTCTGCGCACCTACAAGAAATACTTACATAATTAATCAACATTCGTTTCGTAGGTTTTCACGCACATCACTCATTAAATAAAACAAGTTTCAAAAACCTCAACAGTCCGTGGCAGCTCTAGTAGCCAATATCAAATTTCCGCGCCGCTCGCTGTTTTCTTTTTAATTTACGCCTAAAAAGACCTTTGCCTTGCTCATGGATACTCTATTCGGACAGATTATTTAATCTGTGACCTCCTAATAAATAAATAAAATCATTGAATGAAACCGTTGAAACTTGTTTTATTTAACTAATCAACTATTTTCCACTATTCTCTCAAATGTTGAAAAATAAATTATGATTATAATATTGAACAAACGTGTTGAAGATTATTGCTAGATATTTCAATCTAGGATAATACTAGCTTAAAAAAATATATACTATAACAATGAACCTAAAACTAAAAACCTTAAAAAATAATATATAAACTAAAATACATTATTAAAAGGAGTCCCTTTAGGCAAGGTTCCGAAGCTACTGGCAGCGTTCCCCTTTTGGATAGCTAGACTTATTCTTTGTCCGAGGTAGCTGCCAGCTCTTCGGTCTCCTGTGATGTCGACGAATCTTTTTGCTTTTTCTTTAAAAAGCCTTATAGCTCTAGGACGTTGAAGATTATTTGTATATAGTATGATCTTAACAAAAATTTACTAGAAAAAAAACAACGCGGTCCAGGTAGCTGACGGGATTCGAACCTGCACCTTCCGCTTAGCTTGATAAATGTAGCTGTAACATGCTTATAGGAAATATAATAAAATGAGTCGTTACAGGAGCTCGATGGCGCAAGTGGTAAGCGCGTTCGGCTGCGATCGTTGAAGTTAACCAAAAACTTATTATTTCTCACTCCTCCGTGCTTCGGAAGGCACGTTAAGCAGTTGGCCTCGGCTGCATCTTCAGTCGTCAGCACCCGCCAATCCGCACTGGGCCTGCGTGGTGGGTCATGGCCCAATCTCCCAATTCCATCCATAGGGGAGGCCTGTGCCCCAGCAGGGGGGACATTAATAGGCTGATGATGATGATATTAATATAGTAATAAGTGTGGTGATATGCTTACGATACCAATTAGGCTTCAAAATTCCGTTTTTAAATATAAGTTAACGAATGTCTCTAGTAACTGAATCATAATCGTATATTTACAAATCGACCTCTTTATAAAATAAGATAATTATTGAATTTGTTTCTGTATGTAATTTTACATAACACCATAGCACTTTTTGTATTGTGACATTAATGCCAACATGACAAGCCTTAGGTACGCCATGAGGTACGCTCAATGTTACATTAAACAGAGAGTAAATTCATTTCATAGACTTTATTAATAAACTAGTGGATGACCGCGAATTCGTATCATCATCAGCCTTTTAATGTCCCCACTGCTGGGGCACAGGCCTTTCCTATGTATAGAATAGGGATATTGGGCCATTACTAACCACGCGGGCCCAGTGCGGATTGACGGGTGCTAACGAATGCAGATGCAGCCGGGACCAACGGCTTAACGTGCCTTCCGAACTACGGAGGAGCTCGAGATTATTGGTCACCCATCAAAGGACCGACCACTGTGAAAGTTGCTTAACTTTATTTTTCATTTATTTATCTATTTGTGGTACATAGGTAATACATGGTTATTATGCTTGAATATACAGTCCAACTACGACCAGCCATCAGGCATACAAATATAGAATTAATAACGGTAAAATATTAAAATTAAATTACAATTCAAAATAAAATGTCATCATAATAATAATTGTTAGTAATCTTAATTAAACTTCTTTTCATTTACTTAATCCTTATCCATCAGATACACATTATTATACTACATAAAAAAAAAATAACAATTACAATAAATTTAAATTCAAAAGTCATCACAATATTAAATATCATTCATCGTAATCATATTTATATATTACTCGATAAGTCCTTATCCATCAGATATTCATTTATACATTATAAAGTTTTTTTTAACATGCCTCGAAGTCTTTTTTTTTAAATATTAATTTGATGTATGTTAATTAATTTGTTTGAAAACGGAATTTAATTGAAAACCAGGGAAACGTTTCCAGTCAAACTTTTAAGCATAAACGCAGTTAATCAAATAAAAGAAAAATAATAATAATATGTCAGGCGTGTATATAAAAATGTTACCGTAATGTCAAATTAGAACACATGTCAAAATGAAGATAATGTCAAATTACAAATTATGTCAAATTAAATTATAGGTTTCAAATAAAATAACAAATTAGGAATACAGATGAACTACAATATTAATTTAAAATTTATCCGTCATATTTCTTTAGCGCAGTGTATTCGTATGCGTGGCCCTGATGGCCGTGTGGAATGCTTTCTAGCCTTTCTTAAGCTGCTGGCAGTGCCATCTCTTCACATTGTAGTTATATAAAATACTAGCGGCCCGCCCTCGCTTCGCTTCGGTGTAGAGCGTAAGTGTAGACCACAGTTTTTGTTCTCAGGCTTGTATTATACACAATGACATTCATCTATAATTCAGGTATAAGAATACCTGCATGCTCTCAGCCCGATCGGTTTAAAATTGACAAAGATTCATACAAAATTTCATTCCCTTGCGTGGTCCAGTGGTTTGGGCTGTGCGTTGATAGATCACTATGTCAGTCAGTCAGTCACCTTTGAGTTTTATTATATAAAATATAAACACACATCAATTAACCAGATAGGCAAAATGACTTTACCCCACCTGATGTTAAGTGGTGATAAAGTCCAAACGTGGATATCTGGTACAGCAGTTATAAACTGCCACACCAACCGTCCTTACTTTACCGGCCTGCAAGAATGCTTCTTCACGCCTCTCTTAAAGGACCAGATTGTAGAAGGGAACACGTGTTAGAAATTTACAAAAAACTTTTAAAATTTATTTAAATTTGTTTATTTTAAACAGAATTAATCGTTGCATGAGAACATTTTGTATTTAACACCGATCACGTAGGGTTTGTCTAAAATCTCGCAGGTGTCTAGGAGATCCTTCTTCGTCTTGTATTTGTAGAACTGCCGTTCAGACTTCCACTTGGCCAGGAATTGTGGGTCTTGGAAGAATGGCTCCGGGGTTTGAATGTCGAGAGGTTCGGATGGCACTGGCAGTACGAGTCTGTAATAAAAACGTGGATAATGCAGACAGGGCTGGATTTAGAGATGTAGACTAAATATATATATATATATTTATATAAACATCCCACACACACACACACACACACATATACACACGCACACGCACGCACGCACGCACGCACACGCACACACATGCACATATAAATATATATAAATATGCCGGAGATAGAGGAGCTCGATAGCGCAAGTGGTTAGCGCGTTCGGCTGCGATCGTTGAACTTAAGCAACTTTTGCAGTGGTCGGTCACTGAATGGGGGACCAAAAATTACTATCTCGAGCTCCTCCGTGCTTCGGAAGGCACGTTAAACCGTTGGTCCCGGCTGCTTCTGCAGTCGTTAGCACCCACCCATCCGCACTGGGCCCGCGTGATGGGTCATGGCCTAATCTCCCTATTCCATCCATAGGGAAGGCCTGTGCCCCAGCATTGGGGACATTAATAAGCTGATGATGATGAAATATATAAAGTCTTCAAAATACCACTCTTGGTCACGGGGGAGGCACTTTCCTTCCATATTAGTAAAGGCAAATACAAGCCAAATTAATTCGATTCTTTGCTTTCTATGTGCAAAATATGCTTTAAAAACCAACAGATACTATTAGTTCTTTTTGTTCACATGATTAAACATAAGATGGAGATTGAAAGGCTCCCTGAGTTTGTTTCGCCAGTTCAGAAAGGTCTCTCAATTTGGAACTGATGGTAGTTTACGGTAGTTAGGGTCAAATAAATAAACTATGTAATAAGCTGGTCACATACAATAGTATTGGTACGTTCCTGTGCCTGGTTAACACAGCTAGCAAACTTGCACATTAGCTTAGCATTAGGCAGACACCGCACCCGTAGGATAAGAGTGCGAAGACCCGGTCTACACACGACACGCTATACCAGGAATAGTTGCGTACCTGGGCGTTTTTCCCTGCCCCCCACCACAACGGCTAACTAGAGCCGAGGTCCGAGTCTCAGAGACGCCCTCTAGTTGAGCCGACCTCCTCAGGTGCTCGCGGTCTAGAGACTCCAGACGGAGAGGAGACTCCCCCCGTGGGGAGATGCCATCCGCCTGGAATACCTCTAGAGGCACTCGCCATTTCTCGGCTTGAGATCCCCTTAGGATCTCGCCGTCCCCAAACCCGGTGACGCTGCAAAGGTCATCTGCGACCAACAGCATACACACTCAAAAAAACGATTGTGCCTTACAGTAGTCGCGTATGATGTGTAACATTTGAAAACCTAACCTTAAATTAGTAAAAAAAGAAATAAAACCTACTACCAAAGGAATAAGCCATTTGAACATTATGTTCTATAATCAAACAAAACAGCGCGCGCTTTCTCGACTTCCTGTTACACACTTCCGTCCCATTTCCAGTCCACAAATTGCAGGAAAGCGAGAGGAAAGATGTTACATATCAAAAAAAAAATGGATGCGTGTAACTTATGTACGCGCGTGAGAAGTTATACTTCTTTAGCATCATTAAAAATATTTTTTAATTGCATGCAAATAATTAATAATTACAATAAAATAATAAAAGGACTGGAAAAGGATAGTTAACACCGTCAATTAAGTTCAGTTTTAATTTGAAAAATTAAATAAATATTCAAAATATTCAATTTAAATCACTACTGAATTTAAGTTATTAGTCTATATGTAATTAGCACTTGTAAGTAACTAAAACACGTTGTGTCTATATAGAAACTAGAAACATGTGGATAAATATTATAAATATGAAAACAGTCATCAGAGGCGACGAGCGTGCCAACATTGTTTTTGACAACGCGATCATCTTATGGAGCTCCGTGGATCGTTCAAAGTACCTTTCGAACAGATGTCTAACATTCATAACGCGCCCGCGGCCAACTTCATGCTGTTACTTTTGGGTTACAGTGATGCGCGCGCATCTAAAAATTTCACTCTCATCATTTTTTCATAACGCGGCTAAAGAAGTATAAGTTCAAAAACAAAGTAAACGTACCTGGTGGCGTGCAGGAACATCCTGTGCGGGGCGTGGTCGGCGCGGCCGCTGTACGTGTAGTCGCCCAGGATCGTGTGGCCGATGCACGAGCAGTGCACGCGCAACTGGTGCCGACGACCTCCAGTACAATCCAATCATTTGTTTGGATACATTATATTATTTATTGAGGAGCTCGGTGGCGCAAGTGGTTAGCGCGTTCGGCTGCGATCGTTGAACTTGGTAGCTGCCAGCTCTTCGGTCTCCGGTGATATCGACAAATCTTTTTGCTATTTCTTTAAAAAGCGATATAGCTCTAGGACGTTGAAGATTATTTGTATATAGTATGATCTTAATAAAAATTTACTAGAAAAAAACCACGCGGTCCAGGCAGCTGACGGGATTCGAACCTGCACCTTCCGCTTAGCTTGATAAATAAAGCTATAACATGCTTATAGGAAATATAATAAATTGAGTATGATCTCTGTCGTTAGAGGAGCGCGATGGCGCAAGCGGGTTCGGCTGCGATCGTTGAAGTTAAGCAACTTATGTATTGGTCAGTCATTGGATGGGTGACCAAAAATTACTATCTCGAGCTCTTCCGTGCTTCGGAAGGCACGTTCAGCCGTTGGACCCGGCTACATCTGCAGTCGTCAGCACCCACCGATCACCCAATAACCCAATCTCCCTATTTCATCCATAGGGAAGGCCTGTGCCCCAGCAGTGGGGACATTGATAGGCTGATGATGATGATGATGATGATGATATTATTTATTGAGCAGTTACATGCTTAAAATAGTAGATTATTAACCAAGGGGATAAAGCAGTGTCTTCTGTCACGGGTGACGATTTAATTCGCGAGCGTAACGAAGGACTCGAGGTTTACTCACGAGCGTAGCGAGGGTGTTAAAAGCTTAAATCACGAACGAAGCGATTGATTTAAGACGAGTCCTGAGTGTAGTGAGGGATTTAAGTTCACCCAAGACTAAGACAGCTTTATCACCGAGGAAAATACTCTATTTTTCGTACCATTTGCAAAAAAAAATGGTTGCCTGTAAAGTCGGTTTTACGGGCGAAGATTTTACGTGACAACGTCTTTTTCTCGGTAGAATATTTATTGATATGAATATAATTAAATTGCACAATAGGAACAAGGAATTGAATGAAAATAAGAATTGCACAAATTTTAACTATAGAAATATATTTTGTTTACTAAAACATTGTACATGTAAACTTAAACTTAACACGAGAGACTCATCGTAACGTTACCGAGCGTTACACTTTTTCATAAGTGACTCCCAGCCGCAACCTAATTTAAGACGTTGTCACGTCAAAAATAAAACAATAATAATATGATGACAATTAAAAGTAAAAGTTAACATTCGAAACATTGGTACAATTAAATACGGCCTCGTCGGTTTTCGTTATTTTATTTAATAATCATGGTTGCTTTCCAATTACAGAGCATAATGCGACTCAGTGCCGCACAATTCCGAATGATGCTGATGCTTAATTGGAACGTGAATTAGTTCTCAAATGCACCAGCAGAGTGCGCCAAGTTCAGTGTTGAAAAAAAAAGTCAATATTTGTACCTTCATCCATATTTATGTTTAATTTTTAACGCAGTTTGAATTAACTTTGATTATTTAAAAAAAAATTATGATGAAAAGAAGGTTTTAATAAATTTTCCACAATAAAGAATATTACTAATGATAACATATAAATAAATCATTTCGATCAATGCCAACTTAAAGAAAAAAACACTTGTCAATTTTCTGTCTCTAAGTTGGTACGATTACACGCATCACACGAAAGCATCACTTTTGAGAGTGCTCAATTGTGCGAAGCGTTGCTGTAGTTGGAACACTCAACGTTAAGCATTACGCCGCATAATGCGCTATAATGCTGTAATTGGAAAGCTACCCATAACTGCACAATAAATGCGTATTCCTTTTTCAAAAAGATGTATAATGCTTTATATACAAACCCAATGGTATAAACACAGATGTAGTTCAGTATAAATTTCGGTAAATATTCCAAAAAATCACATTCTCCCCCTAGAGGATGAATGAAATTCAGTACAATTTTCTTTCCCTGTTTTTAACAGATTAAAAATGACTATTGTTATGTTCAGGCCCGCGTGGTGGGTCATGACCCAATCTCCCTATTGCATCCATAGGGAAGGCCTGTGCCCCAGCAGTGGTAAATAGTAACCCTACCTGTGATAGGCTTTAGCAGCAGTACGGTAACGGGCCCGTTGTCATAGTAACCCGTCTCCAGCACCAACAAGCGTGTGTGCGCGCGCCTTGAATCGGAACACACGCTAGCGGAGCTAGTGCGCGCCGCCATCTTGTGGAGAGAGTGCGCGGTGAGAGGGTCCGCGCCTTGGACGAGCACAATAATAATAAAAAATGGTTGCCTGTAAAGTCGGTTTTACGGGCGAAGATTTTACGTGACAACGTCTTTTTCTCGGTAGAATATTTATTGATATGAATATAATTAAATTGCACAATAGGAACAAGGAATTGAATGAAAATAAGAATTGCACAAATTTTAACTATAGAAATATATTTTGTTTACTAAAACATTGTACATGTAAACTTAAACTTAACACGAGAGACTCATCGTAACGTTACCGAGCGTTACACTTTTTCATAAGTGACTCCCAGCCGCAACCTAATTTAAGACGTTGTCACGTCAATAATAAATAAATATTTCCAACACTCACACCATTTAGCCTAGGCCCAAAGTAAGCACTATAAAGCCAGAAACACATTAACGTGTCGTGTCGTGTCGTGACGCGCCAGAAGCACATCGGTTTCACACATTTACTATGGTTAGAGACATATTTACGTATCGTGTCGTGTCGACGCTTTAACCTCTCTATCTCTCTCTAACCCATAATAAATGTATGAAAGCGATGCGCCACGTCACGCCACGACACGTTAATATGTTTCTGGCTTTAGGCTTGTGTTATGGGATGCTAGGGTAACGGATAGAATACATATACTATACATATATAAGTATATTTATTTAGAAATACATATTAGACATCCATGACTGGAGTACAAATGCTCGTATTCATCACACAAACATCTGCCCCCGCCGGGATTCGAACCCGGGACCCCTCGAGTCGGCGACACCATGAAACCCGGCGTACAAACCACTCGACCACGGAGGTCGTCTACAATAATCAGTATACTGCTGTAGTGTATACCTATCGGAAACGTAATTAGGTAATGTCGCAATCCGCTATTTACGTAGATAGTTTTAGCAAGTAAGCAATATTATTAATTCAATTATTTGGAATGTTTTATTGCACTCAATAAACGGACTTCAAACTATAAACTATGTTTCCTTAAATAACCAACGATAGGCTAATATTAGATGGCGACCCTTGCCATTCGAATCGTGTAATATACTTCCACCAAGAACTCAGTCAAAAGAAGACCAAACCTATTTCCAAAAATTCAAGATCCGTATTTTTCAAGAATACAAGATAATTTCACAAGAATTAAGACTACAAGAGATTACAGAAGAAACAAATAATGGGAAAATCGGCATCCAAAGAACAAGTTGTGATAGCTCAAACGCAAATGGAGCAGCTTCGGCAACAGCATCCCAATCCCAGAGTGAAAAATTGGCTATCCTAGAAATTTTGATCGGAGCGACCGTCTGCATAATCCTGTTTGCTGCAATTTATTACATTTTCAAGAAATGCAATAAACATTTTGTTCGCACCATACAACGAGAGCTCAACAGGAACAACATAGCCACCATCTCACGAGCTGACCTCACTACCAGCGCAGTCTAAGAGTTTAACAAGAGGAGTCCAGGATTCAGCCCGGCCAAAACGTCTGTCATCATCGGTCATCGGCAGCCAGTCATATCACCGTATCAGCACCACTGCAGCCAGCTCGCCTGCCCCAGTCCCTCGGAAGAATCTTAGTAAAAAGGTGTATCTTGAACAACCAAATTAAAAAGTATGTAATCATATATTTTTTTAACTATTTTTATTTTCAATTTATCGTTATGAAGCACGTACTTAATATTTTTATTGTTTTTAGTTTAGATAATTATGTCAGGTGTAGTATTTGAAATTCATGAACTACATAAATCATTTGTATATCTTAGAGATTATTTAGTTAAATTAGGACCTAAAGGAAGGCAACAGGACCTTGGTTTGAAAAAGATTAAAGAGGCAAAAGTTTTGTATTCAAAGTTGGAGAGTATCTTGTCTGTGTTGCATTCTCAAATTGAAACTGAACAGATTTCTACTAGTGATATAACTTCCATCCATAAAATAATAAATGAAATTCATCAAATTTTTAATAAAATTATAGAGTTATCAATTTCTGAGCAGAAACAAAGTGAAACAGTCAAAATGAGTGATAATTGCGAGTTTGATTTAAAAACTGCCATAGCCTTATTGCCTGTAATGACGGGACAAGAGTCTGTTACTAATTCCCTTATAAATAGTATAGAATTGTACAGTAAGATGATCTCGGACAAATCTAAAAGTCAATTAATTGAATTTGTTTTAAAAACTCGACTTTCACCGAGCGCACAGTTACGGCTGAGTTCAACTTACGATACAATTGAAAATCTTTTAAATGACATGCGCAAACATCTTATTCAAAAAAAATCAGAAGTCGCTTTACAATGGAAGTTGCATCAGAGTAAACAAGGCAATCGATCTATCGAATCGTTTGGTTCAGAATTAGAAAATTTATTTGTCAACTTAACAATCGCTCAGTCTAGTGGTGATCCTTATTCATACAAAGTTTTAAAACCAATTAATGAGAGAATCGCTATCAAGCGCTTCGCAGATGGTTTGTATGACCGTAGACTTAGTACTATTATAGCATCGAGACAGTTCGAGACCTTGCCGGAAGCCATCAGAACTGCCATGGATGAGCAGTCCCTGTCTTCATCATTCGAGGTAATGAATGTCAGTCGTCGCAAAGCCTTTTATCGTGGTAGCAATTATTGTCATCGTAATAGTAATAACACTATGAGAGCACGCGGTAATTATTCAAATAATTACAATCGCTATAATACGAAACCCTTACCCAATACACCACGCGGCTCTTACAGCTCACCGCGCGGTGCAACATATCAACAAGGTCGTGCACGTGGATCATATAGCACAAGGTCACGTAGATCAGCTGCACCAATACGCCACACTGTCGTTGAGGAGATGGCACCCGTAAAAAACGAGTTGCCCTCCACTAGTACTAATAATCAAAATGTTAATTATGACACGACAAGTGATTTTTTTCGTTAATTCAGATAATTTTATTTTTAATTTTAATAACAGTAGTACAGTAACTTTCCTTGTATGTAACGAGATAATAAATCTTTTAGTCGATAGTGGAGCAAGTCTCTGTGTATTAAGGTATGAATGGCTTAGTAAGTATCCTCAGTTATTAAAATACTTATGTTATGATAGAATAACTATTAAGGGAGTAAGTGGAAGATTAGAATCGGAAGGTTATATTTTTTTAAATTTAGTTTATAATGATATAGTATTTAGAGAAAAGTTTTACGTTTTTAAAAATATGTCTTGCTCAGCTAATGGTATTTTAGGAGATAATTTCTTAAAACGCTATAATGCGATAATAAATTATAAAAATAGTGTGTTACAATTAACTAACAATAACATGAATGTTTCTATTGAAATATCATATAACGCTAGGTACAGACATTTGATTCCGCCGCGGTGCGAAGTAATAAGGTTTATTCCTACATCATTTTCTAGCGATTGCGTTGTTTTATCAAAAGAGATTCAGCAAGGAGTTTTCGTAGCTGGATTAATTGCGAAACCAAATAATGGTCGCATTCCCGTGAGAATATTAAATACTACAAGTAATGAAGTAGAATATGATTTTCAAAATATAACTATTTATGACTTGAATTATTTTGACGTATGTTGTATTTCGGAAGAACAGAATAGTGTGAGTAGAGTAAAATTATTGTTTGAGTTATTGAATTTGTCAAATATGAATCAGGAAGAAAGACGTAGTATCGAACATATTTGTGCGAAATACGCAGATGTTTTTCATCTTCCAGGAGATAAATTATCGACTACTAATGTTATGACTCATAGCATATCCCTAAAGGATAATGTCTCTCCTTGTTATATAAAGCCCTATAGAATACCTCATTCGCTAAAGCAAGAGGTACAAAGACAAATTGATGATATGTTAGCCAACGATATAATAGAGGAAACAATTTCGGAATGGTCCAGTCCAGTTCTTTTAGTTCCAAAAAAAACAGATAGGTCAAACGAAAAGAAATGGAGATTAGTTATTGATTATAGGCAACTTAATAACAGAATAAAAGATGATAAATTCCCTTTGCCAAATATAACCGATATTTTAGATTCCTTATCAGGTAGTATTTATTTTTCAAAACTAGACTTATCACAAAGTTATTACCAATTATGCTTAGACGAAAACTCAAGAAAATATACTGCATTTAGTGTAGATAAAATGTACCAACTTGAATTGGACCCAGAATCCCGAAAATATACAGCATTTACAACTGATAAAATGTATCAGATGAAGCGTTCTCCTATGGGATTAAAAACATCTCCTAGTGTTTTCTCGCGATTAATGACAATTGCTATGTCAGGTATCAATTATAATCAAGCTTTTATTTATTTAGATGATTGCGTCGTTATTGGAAATTGCATAGATAATCACAATAAAAACCTAGTAACTGTATTAGAACGTTTACGAAAAGTCAATTTAAAATTAAATCCAATGAAATGCGAATTTTTACAAACCGAAATTGTTTATTTAGGACACAAAATAACGTCGCAAGATATTTTTCCCGACGATAGCAAAATAGAGACATTGCGCAAGTATCCGGTTCCCTCGAACGCGGACGACGTAAAACGATACCTAGCCTTTGCTAATTATTATAGGAGATTTATACCTAATTTTGCAAATATAGCTTTTCCGTTAAATAAATTATGCAAAAAAGATGTTTTATTTGAGTGGACAACCGAATGCGAAAAATCATTTCAACAATTAAAATCCCTTTTGATGTCCCCACCCGTATTACAGTATCCAGATTTTTCGGAAAATAATATTTTTGAGTTACGTACAGACGCATGTAAAACAGGATTAGGCGCCGTTTTGTCAAACAAAAATGGTCATGTTGTCGCTTACGCAAGTCGTAATTTATCGCCAGCCGAAAGCAGATATCCTATAATCGATTTAGAATTGCTCGCTATAGTATGGGCTGTAAGGTATTTTAGACCGTATCTGTACGGTAGAAGGTTTAAAATCCTTACAGATCACAAACCGCTCGTATATTTATTTAGTTTAAAAGATCCGTCCAGTAGACTAACTAAGTTTAGGCTCTACCTCGAAGAGTATGATTTTGAGATCGTGTATATCCCGGGTCGAAATAATGCAGCTGCAGACGCATTAAGTCGACTCCCGATTACGATGACGTGTGAGGAATTAAAATCACTTAATGAACAAGTTGTATCGGTACTTACTCGAGCACAAAGTAAAAAGCTAGAGTCTAAAGAACCGGTCTATAAAAATAATTTGACTGAAGAGTTATCTACCAGTAGCAGGCCTGATCAACCTGAGACTGTAGAGATTCTTAAAAAACCCAAGGACGTGACAGAGTTAGTTTTCACTAGTGATAAAATAAATAAGAACACGGATTGTCTTTTCTCTGATAAGAAATTTTGTATTTATGTGCCTTCACAGTGTACTATATACCTAGATACTCGATCGTTATCTACCCCACAGGTGTTAGCGAGAGATTTAGGATCTTTTTGTGAAAAACAAAATATTAATGAGATTTTAATCATTAAAAGTAAGCAAAATGTAACAAATATAAAAATACTTGCAAGTTATATGAAAAAATTGCATCAGAAGGTACCAAAAATTTTAATTACTAGAGATGTGATAAGAATAAGTAGCTACGAGGATAAGAAAATTATACTTAACGACTTTCATATGTTGCCCACTAGCGGTCATGCAGGGGTAAACAGAATGTTGAATAATTAAAAACAATACTATTATTGGCCAGGAATGACTAATGACGTCATAGAATACGTCAAAAAATGTAGTCACTGTCAATTTAATAAATTTTCGAATCATAGTATTAAGGAGCCAATGGTTATCACAAATACTGCAAGCTCTGCATTTGAAAGGATAGCTTTAGATAGCATGGGTCCATTGCCAGTTGATATTAATAATAACAAATACATTTTAACGCTGCAATGCGATTTATCTAAATTTGTAGAAGCGTATCCTTTGCCCAGTAAAGATTCCGAATCTGTAGCACGAGTTTTTGTAACCAATTTTATTTTAAGATATGGAATCCCTAAGGAAATCATTAGTGATAGAGGCACAGAATTTATGTCTAATATTATGACTGATATTTGCAAAATATTACATATAGAAAAATTAAATTCAACTGCTTATCACCACGAAACAATAGGTTCTCTAGAAAATAGTCATAAGTCATTAGGAGCATATCTGCGAATACAGTGTGATAGGAACACTTTAGACTGGAGCGACTGGTTAGCATTTTGGACATTTTCTTATAATACTACGGTACATACACTAACAAAATACACTCCATTCGAATTAGTGTTTGGAAAACTTTGTAAACTGCCTTCAGACTTTGGAATGTCAGTAGAACATTGTATAATTATAATGATTACCCTAAAGAGATGAAGTATCGATTACAGAGAGCACAGTACGATGCAAAAAATAATTTATTTTCTAGTAAGTTGAAAAGAAAATTATTGTATGCAAATGTACTTATCCTATTACATATAAAAAAGGTGACCTTATTTTAGTGAAAAATCAAACAGGAGATAAACTCCAAAACATTTATAATGGTCCATTTGTAGTTATTGAAGAAGTGTCACCCAATGTAAAAATCTTGAAGGATAATAAGGAATATCTTATACATAAGAATAATACGAAATTGTATTACACTTAAAATAATAATTATAACTAGATTAATTTTATAACTAAACTTATGTTACTATAATTTTAAGTACTATGGAATTAGCCTTATCATATACTTAACATACATTATGCAACATGACTTAATTGTTCTATCTAATTTTATTTTTTCCTTTAAAAGGGAAGGGTGAACAGGACTTTTTCCAGGGAGTTGTAGTGTATACCTATCGGAAACGTAATTAGGTCATGTCGCAATCCGCTATTTACGTAGATAGTTTAAGCAAGTAAGCAATATTATTAATTCAATTATTTTGTAATGTTTTATTGCACTCAATAAACGGACTTCAAACTATAAACTATGTTTCCTTAAATAACCAACGATAGGCTAATATTAGACTGCAAAATTGTACTAGAAATCATCCCAGGAATATTCAGTATGTCATAATTTATGGTAGTATTGTATTGTATTGAAGAACGTTGGCTGTATCAAGCATTAATACAGCATTTGGTTTTAATTAGGGTAGTGGGGCGGTGAAAAGGCATGCTAGACTGGCTGTTTAGTTTGTGATCCGTCTTGTTTTGTATCTATGCTATATCATGTATGTATATCGTCCCAATAACAGGTTTTTTTGATGGGCAGTGGGCAAGAAAGTGTTTAAGAGGAGAAGCGACGGAGGAATTTTAGGTACTAGACAGGAATACTCAGTCCATTTTATCTATGCGATCATTTAACTGCTAGATGTTTAAATCTAAATAAAATTGTACTAGAAAAAAAAATGTGTGTGTCAGCTCCGACGCACGACTGGAGTTTACTTCTTAAGTTCGATAGTCTAACCAGACGCAAAAAGAGTTTATTTAACTTAAAAAAGATTGATACTTTATGAAACGGTAAATCAACAAATTAATGAAAATAATATACATATATCAATATATATTTATTCATTTCATATACATTTATTATACTAATCGACGAAATATTTTACATTAAAGGTATATTACCCTAGCGTAACAATTTCATAAGTCCATATCCAAAGGTATATAGTATTTTGTTGCTAATTTGTTGCTATTTTGTGCCGCAAGAATTGATTTTGTTGCTCCATGATTTCTCGGAAAAACGCCAGTTACGCTAGCGTAATATTACGCTAGCGAAACCACAGCGATAACTCGGAGGCAAAAGCAGTTAGAGAGATCAGATGAAAGGCATATTTTGTTGCTATTTTGTTGCTGTAAGATAAGCTGGTTAGATATGAAAAAATCCCCCCCCCCCTTCATGGGGGGCTAACTACCCTAATTCATAGATATTTCAGATTTTTCGTATCTCGTGAACTAAAGCAGCTAGCGGCACGAGACAACGGCGTATTTTGTTGCTATTTTGTTGCTGTAAGATAAGCTGGTTAGATATGGAAAAATTCCCCCCCTTCATGGGGGGCTAACTACCCTTATTCTTAGATATTTCAGATTTTTCGTATCTTGTGAACTAAAGCAGCTAGCGGCACGAGACAAACGCCGTATTTTGTTGCTATAAGGTAGGCATGCTGCGTACATCATAATCACAACCCTTATCGGGGTATGACCAACCCCCGACCTCAAGACACCAGATAATTCGTATCTCGTGAGCTAAAGCAGCTAGCGACCCGAACCCAACGGCGTATTTTGTTGCTATTAGATAGGCATGCTGCGTACATCATAATCACAACCCTTATCGGGGTATGATCAACCCCCGACCCCGAAGACACCAGATATTTCGTATCTCGTGAGCTAAAGCAGCTAGCGACCCGAGACCAACGGCGTATTTTGTTGCTATAAGATAGGCATGCTGCGTACATCATAATCACAACCCTTATCGGGCTATGACCTACCCCCGACCCTGAAGGCACCAGATATTTCGTATCTCATGAACTAAAGCAGCTAGCGGCACGAGACAAACGGCGTATTTTGTTGCTGTAAGATAAGCTGGTTAGATATGAAAAAATATCATCCCTTCATGAGAGGCTGGCTAACTACCCTTATTCTTAGAAATCTCAGATATTTCGTATCTCGTGAGCTAAAGCAGCTAGCGACCCGAGACCAACGGCGTATTTTGTTGCTATTTTGTTGCTGTAAGATAAGCTGGTTAGATATGAAAAAATATCATCCCTTCATGAGAGGCTAACTACCCTTATTCTTAGAAATCTCAGATATTTCGTATCTCGTGAGCTAAAGCAGCTAGCGGCACGAGACAAACGGCGTATTTTGTTGCTATAAGATAGGCATGCTGCGTACATCATAATCACAACCCTTATCGGGCTATGACCTACCCCCGACCCTGAAGACACCAGATATTTCGTATCTCGTGAACTAAAGCAGCTAGCGGCACGAGACAAACAGCGTATTTTGTTGCTATTTTGTTGCTGTAAGATAAGCTGGTTAGATATGAAAAAATATCATCCCTTCATGAGAGGCTAACTACCCTTATTCTTAGAAATCTCAGATATTTCGTATTTCGTGAGCTAAAGCAGCTAGCGGCACGAGACAAACGGCGTATTTTGTTGCTATTTTGTAGCTATAAGATAGGCATGCTGCGTACATCATAATCACAACCCTTATCGGGCTATGACCTACCCCCGACCCTGAAGACACCAGATATTTCGTATCTCGTGAACTAAAGCAGCTAGCGGCACTAGACAAACGGCGTATTTTGTTGCTATTTTGTAGCTGTAAGATAAGCTGGTTAGATATGAAAAAATATCATCCCTTCATGAGAGGCTAACTACCCTTATTCATAGAAATCTCAGATATTTCGTATCTCGTGAGCTAAAGCAGCTAGCGACCCGAGACCAACGGCGTATTTTGTTGCTATTTTGTTGCTATAAGATAGGCATGCTGCGTACATCATAATCACAACCCTTATCGGGCTATGACCTACCCCCGACCCTGAAGACACCAGATATTTCGTATCTCGTGAACTAAAGCAGCTAGCGGCACGAGACAAACGGCGTATTTTGTTGCTATTTTGTTGCTGTAAGGGTCGCTAGCTGCTTTAGCTCACGAGATACGAAATATCTGGTGTCTTGGGGTCGGGGGTTGGTCATACCCCGATAAGGGTTGTGATTATGATGTTCGCAGCATGCCTATCTTAAAGCAACAAAATACGCCGTTGGTCTCGGGTCGCTAGCTGCTTTAGCTCAAGAGATACGAAATATCTGGTGTCTTGAGGTCGGGGGTTGGTCATACCCCGATAAGGGTTGTGATTATGATGTACGCAGCATGCCTACCTTATAGCAACAAAATACGGCGTTTGTCTCGTGCCGCTAGCTGCTTTAGTTCACGAGATACGAAATATCTGGTGTCTTCAGGGTCGGGGGTAGGTCATAGCCCGATAAGGGTTGTGATTATGATGTACGCAGCATGCCTATCTTATAGCTACAAAATAGCAACAAAATACGCCGTTGGTCTCGGGTCGCTAGCTGCTTTAGCTCACGAGATACGAAATATCTGAGATTTCTAAGAATAAGGGTAGTTAGCCTCTCATGAAGGGATGATATTTTTTCATATCTAACCAGCTTATCTTACAGCAACAAAATAGCAACAAAATACGCCGTTTGTCTCGTGCCGCTAGCTGCTTTAGTTCACGAGATACGAAATATCTGGTGTCTTCAGGGTCGGGGGTAGGTCATAGCCCGATAAGGGTTGTGATTATGATGTACGCAGCATGCCTATCTTATAGCAACAAAATAGCAACAAAATACGCCGTTGGTGTCGGGTCGCTAGCTGCTTTAGCTCACGAGATACGAAATATCTGGTGTCTTCGGGGTCGGGGGTTGGTCATACCCCGATAAGGGTTGTGATTATGATGTACGCAGCATGCCTATCTTATAGCAACAAAATACGCCGTTGGTGTCAGGTCGCTAGTTGCTTTAACTCACGAGATACCAAATATCTGAGATTTCTAAGAATAAGGGTAGTTAGCCTCTCATGAAGGGATGATATTTTTTCATATCTAACCAGCTTATCTTACAGCAACAAAATAGCAACAAAATACGCCGTTTGTCTCGTGCCGCTAGCTGCTTTAGTTCACGAGATACGAAATATCTGGTGTCTTCAGGGTCGGGGGTACGTCGTAGCCCGATAAGGGTTGTGATTATGATGTACGCAGCATGCCTATCTTATAGCTACAAAATAGCAACAAAATACGCCGTTGGTCTCGGGTCGCTAGCTGCTTTAGCTCACGAGATACGAAATATCTGAGATTTCTAAGAATAAGGGTAGTTAGCCTCTCATGAAGGGATGATATTTTTTCATATCTAACCAGCTTATCTTACAGCAACAAAATAGCAACAAAATACGCCGTTTGTCTCGTGCCGCTAGCTGCTTTAGTTCACGAGATACGAAATATCTGGTGACTTCAGGGTCGGGGGTAGGTCATAGCCCGATAAGGGTTGTGATTATGATGTACGCAGCATGCCTATCTTATAGCAACAAAACAGCAACAAAATACGCCGTTGGTCTCGGGTCGCTAGCTGCTTTAGTTCACAAGATACGAAAAATCTGAAATATCTAAGAATAAGGGTAGTTAGCCCCCCATGAAGGGGGGGAATTTTTCCATATCTAACCAGCTTATCTTACAGCAACAAAATAGCAACAAAATACGCCGTTTGTCTCGTGCCGCTAGCTGCTTTAGTTCACGAGATACGAAAAATCTGAAATATCTATGAATTAGGGTAGTTAGCCCCCCATGAAGGGGGGGGGGATTTTTTCATATCTAACCAGCTTATCTTACAGCAACAAAATAGCAACAAAATATGCCGTTCATCTGATCTCTCTAACTGCTTTTGCCTCCGAGTTATCGCTGTGGTTTCGCTAGCGTAATATTACGCTAGCGTAACTGGCGTTTTTCCGAGAAATCATGGAGCAACAAAATCAATTCTTGCGGCACAAAATAGCAACAAATTAGCAACAAAATACTATATACCTTAGGATATGGACTTATGAAATTGTTACGCTAGGGTAATATACCTTTACATTAAACTTTTTACAATAGTCAATTTCAGATGTGCCTAAATAAAGGTACGCTACGATACTGTGCTACGGTGTAGCACTACGGCTGCTACAGCGTAGACATTAGAACGTAACGAGGTCATTCATCGATAGATATCACTCCTCACATTTTTCTCATACCGGGCCTCTTATATATGCAAATCGATTCTTAAGGAGTAAACTCCAAAAATCCACGCGGATCAGGCATCAGACGGGACTCCAGCCCGCACCCTCTGCTATCCGGACAGACGTATTTTCTCTAGTGTTTCTTAAGCTGCAAGGCAGGCAGCATTGTGAGTTACCTACAATGTGAAGAGGTGACACTGCCTTGCAGCCTTAGAAACACTAGAGAATATTCGACGAAGACGATAAGAGCCGCGGTAGCATTATGGTCAGTACGTCCGCCCGGATAGCGGAGGGTGCGGGTTCGAGGTCCCGGCGGCTGCCTGGTGCGTTGAATTTTTTCCAGTACAATTGTCTTCAGATTTAAACATCTAGCAGTTAAATGATTGCAAACAAAACATCTAGCATTACTATCAGAAACATTCAATTAAATGTTAGTATGATTAATATGAGAATTTGTACCTAATTCATGGGCATTTATTTATATATATTTCTAAATAAAATATACTTATTTAGGTTACCCTTACATCCCATAACGCAAGCCTTACAGTGTTTACTTTGGGGCTAGGCTAATTGGTGTTTTAAAAAACATTTTAGATATGTTTTTATTTATTTTTAAGCATTTAACTGCTAGATGTTTAAATCTAAAGAAAAGTTTACTAGAAAAAAAATTCACGCGGACCAGGCAGGGGACGGGACTCGAACCCGCACCCTTCGCAATCCGGGCGAATGCACTGACCATTATGCTACCACGGCCCTATTCGCCGCGTCGAAATTTTCCTAGCCTTAAGCTGCAAGGCAGCGCCATCTCTTCGCTGCCTAGTCAGCGTGGATTTTTTTTTTCTAGTAAGCTTTTCTTTAGATTTAAACATTTTAGATTTTTAATAAATCCATTGAGATACATTTTGTGATAACTTGATGTAGAAAAGATGATTGATGTAGGGCTGACTATTCATAATATTTTGTAACCCTGTCTTCAGTAAAAGGTTGTAGACTGTGCTCTTAATCCCCCAAGGTAGACCTTTTCCAAATTTAATAATTTTTCGTAGCCCCATGCTACGATACTACTAGTATGTGACGGCTGCTCATCAACAGGCATATATATACTACCAGCCTATTGAAATGAGCTATTTTAGCATCCAACTAAGCAATGAAGAATATGAAACATCCATTACCCTTTACGTTTCTGGTATATACGAATAATATATATAAAAATCTTCACTTACCAACATCGAATTCAATATCAGCAACCTCACATTCAACATGACCCCTGACAACAGCCAAGTAATATTTCCTAGTCTCTCTCTTCTCAAAGAGACGTCCGGCGCGGGCGGCCGCCCCCTTCGTTTTGGCGATGCACAGCACACCGCTCGTGGAGTAGTCCAAGCGCTGCACGAAGTGGAGGGGATATGAGGACGTCGATAGATGGGAGTCCGGCGACGCGATGTGGCAAGTTACTGTGTTCTGGGTGATTTAAAGTAAACGAAATATTTAAGAGACCATATCAGTATTTGAGGAGCTTGATAGCGCAAGAGGTTAGCTCATTCAGCCTGCGATCGTGAAAGTTAAAAAGAGGTATAACTTTACTTTATTTCATGAGGTCTGGAAATACTCCCTCATCTATACATTAATTAAACATATCTGTAAGATAAAGAGCGATTACTGTTATTATTTTTTTTTTTTTTATGCTAAATAGGCAATGCGTTTGACCACAATCTCACCTGATGGAAAGCGATGATGAGGCCTAGGATGGTACACGCCTGCCTAGAAGATACCTGTTCGCTCTGGCCTTGAAGATGTCCAGGTTATATTGGTCCGGGAAAACAGACCTCGGCAAGGAGTTCCACTCCCTAGCCGTTCGTATAATGAAGGCCGAAGCAAATCGCTTCGTGCGAATAGGAGGAACTTCGACAACATAAGGGTGGAAGCCCTCGCCGCGCCTGGTCGTCCGGTGGTGGAAAGGGGAAGGGGGGATCAAATTATGTAATACCTCCGCACACTCTCCGAAATGTAACCGATAAAACACCGAAAGGCAAGCTACACGTCTTCGGTGGTCGAGGCTCTGAAGATTAGCCTCAACGAGAGCGTCATTGCCTATGAGTCTCTTCGCACGGTGTTCCACCGAGTCCACTGATACCGAGCAGATCCGTCCCAAAGGTGACAACAGTACTCCAAGCAGGAGCGAACTTGGGCTCGGTAAAGGTTAAGGAGCTGCTCAGATGTAAAATATCGCCTGACCTTAGAAAGTATTCCAAGTTTTCTGGCAGCGGTTTTAGCAATGGACTCGATGTAGGGACCGAAATTGAGGCTGGATGAGATGTCCATACCCAAGAGCTCGAGATGGTCTTTAACCGGCACGGAGACATTTCGGAAAGTCGGAGTCAGATGGAATGGACTCCGTTTCGTCGAGAAGAGACAGGCCTGTGTTTTAGAAGGATTGAACCCAACCAAGTTGGCTTCACCCCAGAGGGAAACAGCTTCCAGGGTTGCATTCACTCCCTCCACCATCGCCTCCCTTAATGATCGGACATCTGCATCAGACTTCACATCAGGCAGATATCTCCCCGAAACTGTGCTGTCATCTGCATACCCAAAGATACCAGGAGTTAGGAGCAGATCATTGATGTGCAGCAAGAATAGAGTTGCGGAGAGGACAGATCCCTGGGGGACACCGGCATTAATACCAAGCAGATCCGACGATGTGCCATTAATGACCACTCGTATCGATCTGCCCCTCAGAAAATCTGCAATCCAGTTGCAAAGTCCGACAGCGATTCCATATGAAGGAAGCTTGCCAATGAGACTTGCATGCCAGACCCTGTCAAAAGCCTTAGAAATATCAAGAGAAACGGCGAGAGCTTCGCGCGTTTCTCTATGGCTTCACTCCATAAGTGGGTAGCATACACAAGAAGACCCCCAGTAGATCGCCCACGGCGGAAACCGAATTGGCAGTCACTGAGGAGATCGTTATCTTCGAGGTAAGCGAGGAGACGGTTGTTCAATACACGCTCCATAATCTTACAGAGTATGGAGGTGATTGCAATAGGTCGATAGTTAGCAGGGTCGGCACGACTACCCTTTTTGGGCACTGGTTGGACATTGGCAAGCTTCCAGGTTTTCGGAACTTGGCCAATCTCAAGGGATAAGCGATATAGGCGAGTCAGAATAGGAGACAACTCAGGGGCACAATTCCGCAGGACAATAGCTGGAATGCCATCGGGCCCACTGGCTTTATTCACGTCTAGAGTGCTTAGCGTTTTTAGTACCTCTTTCTGATGGATGCGAACTTCCAACATGGCAGAAGAACACTGAGGAAGCTTAGGTGGGTTTACGCCAGCAGCATCTAGCTGTGAGTTATTCGCAAATATAGAGGCAAACAAGTCAGCCTTCTCTTTGGAGGTGTGAGCCAGCGATCCGTCAGGTTTAATTAAAGGCGGCAGCGACGACCGGCAAAAATTGGCTTCGACTGTTTTGGCTAGGGACCAGAAAGCCTTGCTTCCGGATGGAAAGGAGGCTAATTTGGCTCCTATACGGCCAATGTGATCGAAGCGGGCCTTGCGGAGAACACCTTTACAGGACTTGGCGGCACTGTTAAAGGCCTTCTTCAGACTTCGAACATTTGGTGATTTGCGGGCTCGAGCATCCGCCCAGGAGCGATACGCAAAATGCTTAAGCGCCTCTGCTTTAGCACAGTCCGCGTCAAACCAAGGGCGGGCGCTAAACCGGCGTGGTACGTCAGAATATGGAATAAAGTACTCCATAGCCTGACGCACCACGTCAGCAATGGCATCCGCGCAGCAAGTCGGGTCGTCCGAAGAAAAGCAGGTGCGACGCCAAGGATAAGATGCAAAGAAATGCCGCATCTCATCCCAGTCTGCTGAACCATATCGCCAAACACGCCTAGTTCCGATAGGTTCCGGGTCGCTTGGAGAGTAGACTGATACGGACTTCACCAGACAGTGGTCGGAACTCCCTAGAGGAGACGAAATTACCACCTGGTAACGGTCCGGGTCTGTTGACAGCAGAAGGTCCAGGCAGTTTGGTGTGTGGCTATCAATATCGGGTACACGTGTAGCGCCCTTCACAAGCTGGGAGAGACCTAGCGACATAGCAAATGTGTGCGCTAATCTCCCGGCATGGTCGGTTTTCTGGAACGGGAACAACCACTCATGGTGGTGTGCGTTAAAGTCCCCCAGAACGACTAGCTGCGCACTCGGGTACCTTTGCTGGGCTGTTTCAGCGGAGGCGCTGAGGTACTGAAAAAACCTGGTTGTCTCCATGTTCTCTGTGTGCGACCGATAAACACTGGCATAGAGTATTTGCTCTATACCTGTGTTCACCAGCACCCATAATGTAGAGAAACTGGGATCCTCAAGGTTGCGGAGACGTTGGCAGCAGATGTCATCACGAGCATACACGCAGGTGCCAGCGCGCGATTTAAAATTGTGCTCCAGGATGTAACCTGGGTAATGCAAGTAAGCTGCGTCAGTCGGGCATCTTATTTGAGTCTCCGTGAGGAACAGCAGATGTGGTTTATCGGTCTCAAGGTGGTGATGGACACTATCGATATTTGAGTGCAATCCTCGGACGTTAGCAAGGTGCACTTTTAGTGCGAGGGAGTGCATCCGCTGTTTCACCAGTTTCTTTCTTTTGACGTTCATATTTTTTTTTCATAAGTAGAGAGTGAACAGGCAGGAAGGGGACAGATGAGCGAGACTCTGCTAAGCTACTGCCAAGCGATGCAGTTATGACGCCACACTGACGGGTGACTGAGCTGGAGCGCGCGGGGACGCCCTAACCCCCCCAAAAGTGTCCATCGGGCCCTCGCATCCGGTCGCCAACCGGCACGATGGCGCACCTTGGGATTTTTCGCGAGTTGGCGGGGCAGCCTTTCGTAGGTGGCTTTCCTACTACTTGGGCCCCCTACTACCTGCGGTCGGCCAGCGGAGAACCGTGCTTAGGATCCCGCTACCCTCCGCGATCAGCCACCCAGCGCAGCAATCACGCAACAGCGAAGCCGGCAAGCTATACATCGCAACTGCTCGGACTCCCCCCCTAAAAACGGCAACACCAGGCATCGAGCCGAAACACGATGAAAGTCGTTTGGCGGCTCGGCTTTGCCTAGAGGGTGGTTACCAGCCACGGTCGAAACCTACCACCGGTGATGTGCCGAGCATTTGGCGCTACCCAGGGGACACGTGTGGGTATCTAGAGCTAAAGCCCACGGACGCGCTCGGCTTTATCCCCCAAAAATGCCATTAACAATTTGTATAGATATTCCCCATAAATCACGAGTATTTTTCTTTTTAAGTGATTTATAAAACTTTTGATAATATCCATGAATTCAACACGTCTAAACGTAAACGAGGCATTATACCGAGGCACACACGTCTCGAGCAAAGTCTTAGCAAGCGCCGATGAGTAGTTTTGATTTTTTTTACTAGAAGTAATGATTTTATTTTAATGTAAGTTGATTTAGCCGTAGCACAAACCTTTTTGATTTTTTTTGTGTAATGTTTAATGCAATCAACGATGCATTGTATTTCCTTAAGTGGTACAATTCACAAAGCTTTTAATTAAAATTCCCACATACTTCCGAGAATTTATTTATCGATTTTGACTTTTTGGGAACATTCTCCATCACTGATTCAAAAACACCAAAGTTACCCATAGGGTTTCGGAAGTGCTTCGGAAGGCACATTGAGCCGTTGGTCCCGGCTGCATTTGTTGTCGTTAACACCCATCAATCAGCAATAGGACCGTGTGGTGGATCACCGCCTAATTTCCCTATTCTATCCATATGGAAGGCCCGTGCCCCAGCAGTCGGGCCAATAGGATGATGAACCTAACATTTTTCCAGGATAAAAATATGTCTCAGTCCAGCAGTCCAGGTTAAAAACTATATGCGTGCCTAATTTAATACAAATTGGTTGAGTTGTTGTTTTTATGATTGGGTAACAAACTTATAAACTTTCACATTCATAATGTTATTAGGATTAAAATATTAATATTGAGTGTTGATAAAATTTGAGGTAATATCGATAAAAATCCGTCCCCTTTTATCGACACAAGGAAGCACTATAGCGTTATTTGTTTACGAAACAAACAAGTAACCTCAAAATGAGTAAAAATTTTTGTTAACTACTGGATTATTAGACAAAATCAAAGCCTTACCTTTTCGTTTTCATCGTCTGAGTTTATATACATGTCGAAAGGCTTATTTACAACTAAAAAACTATCACTTTCATAAAGCTTTTCCACCGTCATCTTGGAAGAAATTCATAAACCACTTATGGATGTGTACAGTTTACTTAAATTTTATACTTTATGTTATTAATGTTCTTTTTTTCTTTCGTGATATTTTCAAGATAATAGCAAAGTGAATTCAGAGTAACTACTTTGATTCATATTCATCAAAGCTTTGATTAAACTTTGATTGACAAAACACTTGCTTTCTTTCGAGACATCTTCACGTGAAGTTGTGTATTAATTTATAGTTTAATATATAATACACATTAGAGTAGAAATATGGACCAAAATTAATTTAAAATTAACATATTTTTATATGTTTTGTCATTTGTAAAAAGTCATTACTTAATGACATTTCATCTGACACCTTAATTTTCTCTGGCATAGTTTTAAATCGGATATTAACCTGTCTGTAGTTACACTTTTATTTTAAACAGTTTTAAAGGTTATTCTGTAATACGAAGCCAAAGTGTTAAGTATTCTAGTTTAATTTATCTCCGAAAGTGTGCAAAATAATTAGCCATAATTTTAACAAATCTGAACGCATCATGAAATAGCGAGCGAACTGTCATTCTTCTGTATAGTCTGTGATATAGCCTTTATAAACCCGGCTAGTTAAAAAAGGTGCTTAATTTTATAACATTACCATATTATCCTGTGACTTTTTAAATTGTACATATTGTCATAAAATCATTTCCAATGGTGTTTGTTTTGATTGACTAATAAAAAGAATTTAAATCATAATTTTAACAATGAAGCGGGTTAAGAAACATCACATTAAAAGTGAGAAGCCGGAGTCTTCAACTTCGCATGAACGGCCGAAAGACGACTACGATTTGGTTTATTATATACATGATAGAGTAGAGCTCATGCATCAAGTGTTTTCTGTACTGAAACATAAAGACATCAAAGCTATGACTCCTGAATGCGTGTTGCACGTGTCCATTGACGATCTCCAGGAGCTGTGTACTGAAGAGGTAGCTGTTACAACCTTTTTGCCATTCCAGTTTTCATTTAACAATACCAACACAAGTGCTTTATTTTACATGCACCATTTCAAATACAATTACAAAGATTTTCACCTTTATTGTGTTGAGGATATTTCTCTGGCTAACAGAATTATGATTCTTATCCATGATGTTTTGGTTATATAAAGTTATATTAAATTAATACCATAAATGTGTGTTATCCTTTCTTAATGGCTAATGACTGGTAAATCTTTTGTGACTTCTCTAATATAGCAGATGTCTATATGTATAAAAGGTACAACCTGTATATATAGATTTCTTTTTCAAGTGGAGTGATATACCTTATTATCTTGATAATTATCCAGTGATCTTTACTAACTGAAAGTCTTTTGCAGCTCCTCGGCATCAGTTCTAAACGGCTGTGTGCGATCCTGGACGGTGCAGAGCCTCCCTCGGACACGGAGTCGTCCAGTGCATCACAGTCCCCAGAGCGGCTGGAGACCATATCGCTGGACAGCATATCTTCGGACGATGAGATCCTGAGCCAGTCCAGCAGCAAGAAGAGTAAGAAAGTAGGTATATCTTTAAAGTTTAACTTTTAAATCTTTGGCTTTTAGTGGATAAAGAGCACAGAGTGTTAGAAAGTCTTTACATTGATAAAAAAAACTATTATTAAAAAATAATTATAGTAAAAAATTAATTTGATTTAATAAACTTAAAAAATCATTAATATAAAAAGTCCTTCAGCTGGGATTCAAACCCAGCCTGCTTTAGCATGGGCGCTTTCTACCGCTAAACCTGCAATGTTTGGCGATAAAGTCTGATTTTTTAAGTAACAATCAAAAATTTAATAAGACTTGCTAAAGATGAACAAAGTGTTTTTTAAAGGTCACTTTAAAAAATAAAGTATTTTGCAAAAGTTCACTAGAGACAATTTTGTCAGCAATTTTTAAAGGATACAATCGGACAAAAACTCTCTTATCTTGTATTATCTCCAAGATGACTTTGGTATTTTTTAATTAAATAATGTATGACATTTGCATGCAATCCTATTGGCTCAACACGCTTAGGGCTGTGTCTTAATTTTACATCTGTAATACCATGATTGATTGCAAATAAAGATTATTATTATTAATTCTACGTCTTCGAAATTAGTAACTTCCCGGATGTCAGTTTGTGAAATTTATTGTTTAATTGTGTAGCGCAAACACAAGCACGGCTCCAGATCCAAGAAGGGTAAGAGCAGGGACGCCAAGGAGGACAGCGGGGAGATGAAGGCCTCCCGAGCCGGCCTCACCGTGCTAGAGTTACTGGAGCTGCAGGCCCGGGCCAGGGCTATAAGGGCTCAACTGCAGCAGGACCAGCAACATAGTCAGTATCAAATCAAATATCATTTTTATTTGTTCCGTACCTCAAAAGGAAAAAAACGGAAACCTTATAGGATCACTTTGTTGTCCGTCCGTCCGTCTGTCAAGACTGTTTTTCTTCCGAACGCGTGGAGGTATCAAACTGAAATTCATATCTAATACTCAGGTCTACTGTCCCTTGGAGCTGTGAAGAAACCAAACTTCTAAGCCGAAGCAATCAAAAGATTTAGATGTTTAAGTCGGAAATTTCCGCATATTGTCGTAACTTGCACGGGAATCTATTTGAAATTACTTAGGGGTTTCTAAGACTATTTTTCGATTTAGGGATCCATTTGCGAAATTACTAATTTTTGTTTTAGTAGCCCCCCCCCCCCCCCCTCCCCCTCTGAAAGCTTAACAATGGTCTTGAAAAATCTGGAAAAATTCATGATAATAGTGCTTTTAATGAACTTTTAAGGAAAACTTTAACGGTTCAGATAGATATTTTAGTTTCTTAGGTTTTCACTCACATCACTCATTAAATAAAACTAGTTTTAACGGGTTACTGCACGAACTTTATTTATTTAGATATTTTAGTTTAAGAGTAATAGCCGTTGAAATCAATTTTCGCGCCTCGTTAAACGAAAACGCAACTGGATGCAGTGGACTCTATATTGCTCTGCGGTCTTGACGTCATTAGTATTGTAAACAAATGCGTAACCTTGGTTACGAAAACATCAAAAGTAGCGAGTTGACGGCTGACACTTTGGCATATAATAATATAATATATATAATAATAATAATAATAATCTTTATTTCTTCTTAACAATTTTTGTACAAAAATTTTCAGTGATCGGGGTCCTCTGTTAAGCTAAAAAGCCTGTGTCAGGGGACGCCGCTCTTCCATAAGTAGTTTATTTTTATTTTCTAATTAAACAATATTTAATAATGTTCATGTAGCCGGTGTATGTGTGCGTGCGTTTTTATATACTAGTTTTAAAATAGATAAAAAACTGTAAACTCTGAATTTAATTTTAAAATGCATTTTGTTATTTTATGAAATAAAACTTCTTTTCGCCTAAACTATCGCAATCTAATATATACACGAAAAGCGGTCGAGAATTTTCGACCGCTTTTCGTGAAATTTTAAATGCATATTCAGTAGATCGTCCCCCTAAGGGTCGGTACATATCTGACCGAAAATACGTCGCGTATTATCAGTCGCGTAACGCCAGAACAGGCAAATATACAATAAAACATTCAACCTTTCACACCTAACTGAAGATGCGCTAGTGCGTCGAGCATACAACGATGATACGCTCGACGCATATTCCGTTAGATATATACCGACCCTAAATGTTAATGATGGTCCATCATTAAATTTTTTACTACATCTTTCGTTTCTTTCCTTTTAGTATTAAAGTGAGACAAAGGTATAGATTAAAAGCGTTTCCTAGGAGGTTTGATCGAAATAAAAAAACCGTAACGAATACGCACGGGTCGTGTATGAGAGCGTGCGGTAAAATGTTTTACCGCACGCTCCGTTGTATGCCCCGTAATTTTGAACATTCGAACGATGTATACAATCTAAGTTAATGCATTTTTGAGCAAGTGTGTCGAAAAAGTAAATTATTATTATATATCCATAGGTTACTAGTACTAAATGTTGATGGTGGTCCATCATTAAATTTTTTTTGTTTATATTTTTTTATAAAAATACATACAACCCTAAATTTCCACCCTTCTACCACCAACCCCTATTTTTTGACAACTAAAATTTATAGATTTTTGCTCAAGTAGAGTGAAATAACCCATTTGTGAAAGTTAAGAAGCTCCGCCATCAGTTCGCAAACCCACGGTGATGGGTCACGGCCTAATTTCCCTATTCCATCTATAGGGAAGGCTATCCTGTGCCCCAGCAGTGAGGACATCAATACGCTGATAAAATGAAGTAATTATTTCATTTTTTACGCAGAGCTACAAGAATCCGTACCAGATTCTGGTCAACGCGACTCCGACCACGACGACGGGGACGTAGAGATTAAGGAAGAACCCGCTGAAGTTGTGGAGATCAGCAGCGATGAAGATAAACCAAAAGTTGAACGAATCAGCCCTGATGGTAAGCAAAAGTGGACTTTGTGCACTTAGTGTTAAGGTCGATTTTAGTAAAGCGGCTGTAGATCGAATAATGAATCTAGTATCTGAAAGTAATATGTAGTTATTTATGGTATTAGTGCGGCAAGTTGGTTATTACAAACGAGTAGACGACTATAATGCCATAGTCACAATTTTTTTTATAGATAGGTCTGACAAATGACTCTGCCCCACCTGATGTTAAGTGACGGTGAAGCCCAGACGTGAGGATAGCTGATACAGCAGTTGTACTGCCACACCAGCCATCCTCACCCTGCCGGCCTGCATGTTGCTTCTTCACTCCTCTTTTAAAGGATCCCAGGTTGTAAGAAGGAGTTAAATTTACGCACTGTTTCATTAATATCCAACATCAATTTAAAAGTAATTTTTATAAGTTTTTTTATGGCCATACAGGTCAATGCATATTAAAATTTTAGTGGTGGCGACATCGCTCTCTTCCGTTCTGTGTCCCGTTGCTCTGCATGTGCAATCCTCAGAAAATTAAACAAGTTCAGTGGTTTAACAAAGAAAAATCTGTATTATATACAATAAAGAATATGAATATCAATAGATACTCATTGAAACCGTTTTCTTTTGCCACAGAAAACATCGCCAAGCAAGCGAAAACAGCCAACGAGAACCAAACAGTAACTAAAAGAATCAACGACCTCATCATAACAGTACCACAGACAAAGCAAACTAGAAAGATCAAACTCAACCGCAACAAAGCTGTAGCGACAATTACTAACTCTGATAAAAAAATAGAAAATACTGTAACTAGTGTTAATAAAATTGCTTCTATAAATAAAGACGTTATAAAGCCATCCGTTAAACCTAAAGAACCCGTAGTTACAACGAAACTATCAAAAATCACTGCTGTCGAAGATGTATCCAAAGACAAACAAAAGAAGAAAGGGAAAAAGAAAGGCAAAAAGAAAAATGACGAGAAAGAAGGCAGCGACCACGATGAGATAACATTGCAACTGTCTGACACAGAGAAAATGGATCTTCTAGAAGATTTAGACAGAAAGAACTTTGATACGTTGTCCAGTTCCAGTTCAGAAGATTCTGAAAGCAGTAGTTCCGATTCTGATAGTGATACTAAAGAAGACAAAACGGAAAATGAAAAAGTAGACAAAATTTCTGAAGAAAAAGAACCACAAAAGGCTACAGTTATAGAATCGTCAAAAGAAAATGCAATTAGTGAATCTAATTTAGTTGTTAATGCAGTAGTTAATGATAAAGAACATGAGGTTGATATGAGTGAAAACGAAAATTGTGAGGTTAATAAAGTCCAAACAGATACAACTTTAACGGAAGATGTTGAAATAGTTATTGAAAAAGATAAATGTGATGACTCGATCACACAAAGCAAGAGTATTGGTGAAGAAACATCTTGTACAGATGAAAATACGCCAAAAAATACGAATAAAACAATCGATAGTCATAAATGTGATAGCTCAGTCCAACGAAGCAATAGTATTAGTGTAGAAACATCGTGCACAGATAAAAAAACGTCACAGAACACTAATAAAATAGAAGATGATCATGAAAATGACACTGACAATGTAATTGAAGTGTCTAGTGTAAAAGATATACCTGTTATTGACACAGAATCAACAAATGGAAGTAGTCAAACATCAAATAATAATGAGACAGAGGAATCTGTAACTGTAGAAAAAGAGAAAACACCCGACAGTATTGTTGTTTTTCAAAAATCAAACTTTGACGAAAACAAAGCAGATGCAGAAGAAACATTGACTTACGAAACGGTGACAGAATCAATCACAAGAGAAACCAAAAATCTGTCAGATGGTGAATTGTCAGAAAGGGCTAGCTCGGAAATCGAAGCGATAGAACTACAACCCGAAGTAGTGTGCATTTCCGACGACGAAACAGATAAGAAGAGCCAGAAGAAGAAAAAGAAGAAAGAGAAGAAAAGTAAGAAAGAGAAGAAAGCGAAAAAGTCAAAGTCGGATTTTCGGGAGAGCGGTGACCAAAACTTCTTTAAAGAAACTGATAAAGACGGCACGAATGTCAAAAATACAGACACAGATGACGCTAATATCGTAAAAATTGATGTCGCTAGTGATAATTATGACGATGTATACGAAATTCTCGAATTGTCAGACGATTCGTCGTGTTACGAAGTCGAAGGTACTGTGCTTTCAAAGGAACCGACTGCGGAAGAAATAGAAGCTCTCTCCGCCAAAATAGACCAAATAGAAAGAGAGGACGTAGTCACTGAAGAAGAGATACGCGAACATGAAATGAGAGAGATAGAGGAAAACGGCGAGCGGGTGCCAGAGGAAGATTTAGAGAATATTTCATGGAAGGACCGATACTTAGATAGTCAGAAAGTGAAAAAAGTTCTGAGCACGTCCAGTATATTTAACGCTTTAAGGAAAAAGAACAAGGAATTGAAAAGGAAGATGGAAGAAGCTAAAAAGAGAGAGGAAGTTAAAGAGACAGAGATAGAAAACCCACCCGCTGATGATACAAACGCTGATGTATCAAACGTTGTAGAAGGCACTATAGAACACTTTAATACATTGCAAGGATCAACCAAATACGTGGATCCTGTGAGTGTCGAACCTAAAGGCAAACCAGTAGATCACAATAATGAAGAGATTGCCATAAACAAAGAAGAGAATGAACAATCGCCCCAAGTCACAAGAGAAATGAAGAAAGACGCTAAGCAACTATTAAAAATGTACAAGAGACTGTTGAAATATAACGACATGACGAAACAGAAAGATCCGAGTAAAAAGAAGAAGAAAAAGAAGGCAAAAAAGAAGAGTAAGGAGGCTGCTTCAGTAACGGGCGAAACGTAGCGTGAAACGGAATAAATACATTTTATTTTATGTTATTTATTTATACGTCTCCTGTATCTGTTAAAAAATATTTTTTGTTATATTTAAGTGAATATATTAAAAATACAAAACTAATATTGCATTTTTTTTATTCTGATAATAGTGTCGATTCTGGCATGATTCTCTAAACCTAAACTTGACAACAGGGTATCCTTGTCATTCTCCAAATAGAATTCAGAGGAGAAACTGATGTTTTTATTTTAGTTAAAAAATTTAAAAGCATGTTAGAATTGACATAATTATCTAGCGAAATCCAATCCTATCCGTTGTCTCTAATTGAATCTTCTATTAGGTTATACAGAAGTCGCTATAATCTGTTTCTACCAAGCAGTTTTTCTCGTGTCTCTCTCACTACAGGACATTAGCGAAATTTCTGTGTGAAACGGAGAAAGCCACAAACAAAAATAAAATCCTCTATTGGTGATCGAAGAATTAAAAAGAGCAATACGGATGCGTTAATGTCGGCTCACATAAATATCCCAAACGCCGGCAACTCATACATAATTCGTAAATAAAATATTAAACCATTCATAAAAAGTACATTATAATGCAATAAAATCAATATTAATAAACACAATACCCTCACTACGCATCGCGCTGCACACAGCTTGCATTGCGTAGTAGGGTAAAAAGGGAGATACAAAAAAAAGTAAAAGTTTGAAAGCCTTTGAGTTAAATTGCCGTGTGTTTCAACAATTCAACACGCATTCACTGCTGGACTGCAGGCCTTTTCAATAGAAGAAAGAATGGGTCATGATCATGAATGAATCACTACGTGGACCTATTGCGAATTGCTAGGTATTGTAAGTACCAACGCAACGACTGCAGATGCAGCCAGGACCAATACAACTTAACGTGTTTTCCGACGGACGAGGGAGCTCCAGATAATAATTTTTTGGTCACCTATCCTATGATCGGCTATTGCAAAGTTGTTAACCGCTTGCACTAGAACCTAGATTATAGAATCTAAAATATACATTTCATTTAGGCTGTACGATTATGGTCTCCTTGATTTTTAGTAACGGGAAAATTAAAATAATATTATTTGACAGTTGCGGACGCTTCTTTTGTACTCGTTCGTACAAAATTAACACAAAAAATAATTTAAAAATACTAAAATATCGAAATTAATACAAATTTTACAAAATAAATAAATAGTAGCTTCATCATTGCTATTTAAAATGGATGATATGTGCACCGCTTGCCTGTGTATTGGGAGAAATCTATATTTTATAGGTGAAACAGGACACTACCACTTGTATTCTCAAATATTGAATGAAATACCGGTAAGTTTTCTATCTTATTGTTAATAAATGCATTTATAATAATCTGTTAATATCCTAGATCAGTTTTATTAGTCAATCGTTAATTCAAAGATTCCTATGTACTGTATCAACAAAAAAAATGCCCAAAGCATCAGAGTTGAAAGAACGTTTATGATAGTTAATGTTCTCCGGGCTAAACTGTACTTTCTGGGCCCTTGATTTGACACTTCACACTAGGTTACGTTAGTATTGTGACTAACGCGCGAGCTGAGTGAGCGAAGCCCCAGAAAAAAAGTTAATAAGAGACCTTTTTAACAAAAAATGTGAAGTGTCAACTCCTGGGACAAGAAAGTACAGTTTTACCATTCTCAGCACCTTCATAGTCATTCTGGACTCGGCAAAAGTAAATAATAGTGTCTTTGTACTGATTAATGTTAATATTTTTAGGTGTATGACTTCTCTGATGTTTGCGTGCGTGTTTGTTGGGAATGTCGCGCAATGTTACGTCGGTTTGGAGAGTTCAAGACGCTCGTGAAGAGATCCTACACCAAGCTGCTGAGACAACTGCATCATGCAAGTTTACAAACATTGATTTTTAATATTTATTTTTTAATTTTTAAGTTTGTTTTTTTTTTTAATAAGTTTCTGAAATGGACCCGTGGATCATCTATTATAATGTATGCTTAGTATTCAATAACACAAATGTCCAATCTTTTTTTTTACAGAGCGACCCACCTAAGAAATGTTCCTTAATCTGTAGTCCTCACATACAAATCCAGAATGTCATCGACATATCGTATCCCGATATTCAGGTGAAAGAGGAGGACACATTGGAAGATCACAATTTCATCTCGGAGAGAGCAGACAAATACCACAACCTAGAGGAACCATTGTCAGTAGATGAAGTTAAGGTAGAAGATAGTGATATTTATGGTAACAACAAAAGTGATATATATGTTAACAACAAGGAAGCAAGGGAAACAAGGAAGTCCAAAAAAGTGAGTTAAATAAGCAATTGTTATCAATACTTTTTTTTATTTTGCACAAAAAACAATTACATTATTTTGAATATATTATGTTAGTACCTACTTGCTAAATGAAATGAAATGATACTTTATTCAAATTAACTTCTCGAAATCTCTTTTGAATCGTCTTCTCTTTCCTACCACCCATTCAAGACATCTTTTAGCTGATAAGATGAACGGGCAAGAAGAAAGAAATTTATCAGCATTTACAGAAGTAACATCATTCTCATAAAATTATGTCGTTACCAAAACAATTAATTAGAGACATTAATTATGTGTTACATAGTTACTTATGAATTTAATGAGAAGTCTTTGCTTACTTTAATGAGCCCGGCCCATCTTCCATGGAATCAAACTCATACCGTCCGGTCTCTTGCCATCGCCGGTTGCAATACCAGTCGGCTCAAGTAGACTTGGCAAGGGACCGGCGTATGATATTGTTAAGTGCGGCATGTCTCGAGAAGCGGCCTGCACTTTTTTGGCATGACAGTTTGTGATGTCCTAGCTTGTTGACATCACTGCCACATGGACATTTTTAAATATTATTATTATTAAAATTACACTGGAAAGAATTAAAAGGAAGAAAAAATAATCTTGAAATATAGAAATGTGAAAATCACTACTAACAAAGTGTATTCATAAAAGTATAATAAATATTTCTATATTTTCTTTTAGACATTGAAAGAGAAAATAAAAAAGGTCAAGAAAAAGAAAAAGGTTTTACCTCGGACAGTCAAAAACCATAATAAGGGAGAACAGAATATACAAGAAAACTCCAGTGAATCAGTGATTGACGAACGAACCAGTGACGGAGTTACAACAACCGTTAACGATGATGTGTTCATGATGGTGATGTGCTCCGAAGATAATTTAGAAGATAAGGATGAAAAGTTTAATGTGATAAACAGTGATGCAGATGATATAGAATGTACAGTTCAAGAAAAAGAAATTCCAATAGTGGTAAGTCAATAAATAAAAATATATTTCCAACATATATTGTTTTAAACTTTCATGGTCACTAATATTATAGCTATTAACGGGATTGTTACCATGTACCTTGTTTTTATGAGCTTTAATCAGCCATCGAGGAACATTTAATTGTTTCGGGTCCTAATCACTGGATTGAGCTTGCCACTACATACCAAGATTGATCAGGGTAGCGAACCAAACACAAGAATTTCAATCGTGAGGATGGGTTTAAATTGTCAAATGTTTGGAATCCAGTGCTTCGTGTATGTAAAAACCGCAAAAATCAAAAATGTGTCGATCCGTGATCTGATACTGTAAGTATTGTGTGTCGGGAACAAGTGTGAGTGAATAGTGAGAATGTGACCAGTGGTAGGGATATCGAGCGCAGTAAAAAACGATATCAGAGGGTAGACCGATATGTCTGCCAATAACATCTACCCGCAATTACTTTAGTTACTCCGTGATCATGGCACTTGCAACAGTGCCGAAATATCGGAGACACATAAAAAACAAGGTACATGGTAACAATCCCGTTAATAGCTATAATATTTCCAACACTCACACCAGTTAGCCTAGCCCCAAAGTAAGCACTGTAAGGCTTGTGTTATGGGATACTAGGGTAACGGATAGAATACATGGGTGAATCAACTTTTTTTTGTTTTTCCTTGTCCCAGGAGTTCAAAAATTTTTTTACATATGAAAAAGAGTAAATTCTGCATTTGTTATATGGTTAATATCGACTTAGATCAATGAATAATAACTTAAGCAATCAATAGTGAACATTTACATTTATTTCTTGTGTTTTTGGTTGGGTACCCAGTGGACATTTTCGGGGTCCCATACAAAAATCTGCTGTCCCCACAGCAACTTGAAATGAAATGAAATGAAATGAAAAACCTTTATTGGCCATCTTACATAATAAAAATACTATAAATAGGTATAAGCAAAAAAATAAAAGAAGAACTTAACCTAAAAACAAAAAATAACAACATAAAAATAAGACAACTTGACTTTACATTTCGAACTCTGATGTAAAAAAAATGTATGTCGACCTACAAGTGTTATATGGCATCATAAACAACAAAGTCTATTGTTCTTAATTTATGTAGAAACAATCAAGATATTTTTTTATTTATTTCATCAATTACATCCTAAATATGCGTCCCTATCAGAGTAGTGATTTTAGTGTCCCCTTGCTTACTCAACATTTAGATCGTATTATGAAGTAAAATGGCACCACGGCTGGTTAGACCAATCAAGAAGCGTTCTAGATCTCACGTGATCCAGTTCGTGATCCCCGTGGCTGTTAATTAACTCGGCCATTTGGTCCGCGGTCAGAAGTGAGGTCGGGTTGGTTTTTTGCTGTTCCGCTGGGAGACGACGTACTATCGTAAGTATTTTGAACTTTTTACACATTTTGAGCTGAAATACAACAGGATTGTAGTCTAATACGCGTGTCAATACGAGTTTCATTGATTGGACTGATAATGACGCAGATATAAATATTTTACTGTGAATTGTCCCCTGGGTCACTGGTCCCCTTGCTAACTTTTCAGGTGACCCAAGAGACGATTGGAGTGACTCAGGAGACTTTTAATTTTTTTTGTACCATCAGTTTACTTCTGTGGGAGATATTTGATTTACCATCTTGTGTTTTCTAATCTTGTTTTTAAATGTGTTAAGTATTTTTTAATGATCGCCATTTTCTGATGATAAATACAACTACTTTAAAATAAGTCTTATTTCACAACGTGTTGCATACTGCAGTAATATAATCGGTTTATTACATTTGACCCTATTTCATAAGTTTTTAATTAGGAGAAAACTAATTATGTGAAATTATTTATAAAAAAAAATCGCATTTTTATTCGTTCTTCACAGTCTTCTTACTAGCTTTCTAATTGTTACAGAAAATGCCACCATTAACCCCTGCTGAAAAGCAAAGGCGATACAAAGAAAAACTAAAAAAAGTTCCAGAAAAGTACGAAGAATATAAAAGAAAGAAGAGAGAAAATTACCACGCTAAGAAAAGATTAGTCGAAGAATTAACGCCTAAAGAAAAATTTAATGCAAGAGCGATATGGAAGTTAAGAAAGAGAAATTTAAGAGAAAAGAAAAGAAGAATTTGACGCGCATCCTGGAAGTAACTCCTCCAAGTTCTCCCATTTTACAAGAGCAAGAACAAAACCACACACCATCCAGGTCACCAATTCCCCAGTTTCGAAACAATAGTCCACGAGACCTTGATTTGACGAAAAGAAGAAAAAAAGTTAGAAGGTCAAGAATGTTTAAAGAAAATTTAGAACTAAAAGAGCAAATTAAAAAGCTATCAAAGAAGTGCGCAAAATATAAAAAACGTCAAAGAGCTGAAAAAATTAAAAACCCAAAAAAGGCAACAAAACTAGTGCCAGAAATTAAATACAAAAAGTTATGTAATGCCATTAAAGAGAGGTACAACAGTATTAAGAACAATCGGGACAAGAATCTATTTAAAAATATTTTTGATTATATTGAAGGACCAGCGAAAGAAATAGTTGCAGAATCGTTGGGTTCGAAAGGAACGTTAAGAATCACGATAAAAAATAAAGAAACTAAAACAGAATTGCGAAGATCAATACATATTTTTTTTCTTAGGGAGGATATATCTAGAGCTACTGCGGGAAAAAAGAAACAGTAACAAAAAATAATAAAAAAGTCCAGAAAAAGTTTCTCCTTGATAGTATGAAAAATTTATATAAAGTGTTCAAGAAGGAAAAACCAGATACAAAATGTTCATATTACTACTTCACTCGAAACAAGCCTTTCTTTGTTACCAAACCCTCAGTAGATGGGCGTGAAATGTGCCTGTGTAAATTGCATGTTAACCCGAGTTTCAAGGCACAGGTACTTAAAAGAAAGCGAATAATTCACACTGATGACTTGAGCGTGCTTATTTCTTCTACGGTTTGTGACATGAATAATCAAGATTGTATGTATGGAAACTGCCAGAATTGTGGCATTAATGAAGTGAATTATGACATAACACGAAATACAGAAAACATAAAATAGCTTGAATGGAGCAGAAAAGAAGAAAATTACGAAAAAGATGGTAAGACTGATTTTGTATTTTACTGTATGCTTCTTAAAATTACAGTAATTTATTTATCATATTTCCAATGTTTTATTTACCAAACTATCAGTCACCCAGGGGACCCGTTTTGAGACCCAAATTTACTTTGAGCCTAATAACTAGCTAAATACCTATTAAAGTTCGAGGCCCTTTTAGAATATTAAAGATCAATAAATAAGGTACACATCATAATTATTTAAAATAAGAAATCTAGATATTTTTTAAATCTAAAAAATTTGCATTTCGTTACAAAAAGAAGTTGATTCACCCACATATACTGTAATATATAAGTATATTTTTATAAAAATACATATTAAACATCCATGACTGGAGTACAAATGCTTCTATTCATCACACAAACATCTGCCCCCACCGGGATTCGAACCCGGGACCTCTCGAGTCGGCGACACCATGACACCCGGCGTACAAACCACTCGGCCACGGAGGTCGTCAAAAAATAAGTAATAATAATAGTTAGCGTTTATTGCAAACCAAGTGTACATTATATTGTTCAAAATTTCATGATCACTAACATTATAGTAATATAAGTTACTAGCTGTGCCCCGCAGGGCTTGAAACCGGTTTAAAAATACTGGTAAATAAAGGTTAATACCGGTTTTTAGTAAAGGTTTCGTTCGGAGCGCGTCCGAAATGAAAGCGGTATCTAAAACCTTAATAAACCGGATTAATCCAGAGCGACACGTGCACGCGTCGGCATCGTTTGAAGTTTGTTTTGTTTGAACTAATCAAGTTTAATGCTTGTTAATGCTCAGAGATTGATGCATTTATTGACACGTTTGCTAGCGTCTAGTGAGTCAAGTTATTCATTTTGTAGTTGTGTATTATTCAGCGGTCAGTAAGAGCGGAATGAAACCCTTTCAAAACCGCTAAATTGATTCAAAACCTATTTGATTTCGCTTTTTAGGAAAACCGGTTTTTTAAGGTTAAGGTAGAGCCAAACCTAAATAAAACGCTCCTAATGTACTTGACACTGATTTAGGTTTGAAAATTAACCGGTAAACAAGCCCTGGTGCCCCGCGGTTTATTAGGGATATTTTCCCGCAGTAAAACGTAGCCTATGTGTTGATCCAGGGTGTCAGCTAACTCCATACCAAATTTTATTAAAATTGCTCCATCCGTTTAGACGTGAAGAAGTAACAAACATACACACTCACAACTTTCGCCTTTATAATATTAGTGTGATTTACGGGTTTGTTTCGAGTGAATAGTGGGAATGTGTCTGAATATTACCTCATATCATGTATATCTAGATATAATGCGATTCAACTAAGAATAGGACCGACTGGGCGCCATATTTTGACGTCATAGCTGTCAATTCAAACCAAATAGGTAGAGTGAGCAAAAAAGTTTCTAGTTAATAAAACATATTTACTAAGATTAAGTGCGAAAAAACATCAGTTTTTTTAATAAAATGAATTTACTAAGATTGATAAAAAAAAACAACCGATTTTTAATAATATTTCTTTATTAAGACTGTGTGAGAAAAAACATTAATCAGACTCTAGCTCTTCAATTCCGCTCTTCTCTGCAGTACCGCCGGAGTAGTTATGAATAATCATGCAGGTCACATACAAACATGCTTCCTTTCAGTAAACGAAAGTTTTAAATCGAGTTTCTGAACGCAACATAAAGTGACATTTGGTTGACGATTTAGGTTGTCAACCATCCATAGCCAAAGCTCAATAAATGAAAAATAATGTCGGCCAATATTAATTATCAATATTTGTTATTGTTTGTTTAAAAATGTTTGGTTTTTAATCTAAAATTAGCTGAGTGCTAAAAAAGTGTTCCGAGATTTTTTGTAAACCGTACTTTTCATGCGACATTTGACAGATGGAGGTCATTGGCTTACCTATTCTTATTTGAATCGCATTACTGCTGAATCTCGAAAGTTAGACTTCTCATACGTTTGGCAACCCTGCGCGGCGCGGCCTCGCCCGCGACAACACAGATCGTGGGACAGCACCTTTACATATATTTCATTTACTTATATTCAACTAGCGGCCCGCCCTCGCTTCGCTTCGGTGTAGAGCTGAAGTGTAGACTACAGTTTTTGTTCTCAGGCTTGTATTATACACAATGTCATTCATCTATGATTCTTCCTATACCTGCATGCAAAGTCTCAGCCGGATCGGTTTAAAATTGACAAAGTTTCATACAAACGTTCATTCCCTATTTTATCCCCTTGGGGGTAGAATTGATCAAAATCCTTTCATATCTACCTGCATGCCAAATTTCAGCCCGATCCGTCCAGTGGTTTGGGCTGTGCGTTGATATATCACTATGTCAGTCAGTCACCTTTGAGTTTTATATATATAGATTATCAATCTGATTGCCCTTTGGCAAAGGCACCGGAACCGGATAAAAAGTGGCTGCAGGAGATTCATGGAGCAGGAAGGCCATGGATAGACAGCATTGGGAAACTGGGGGAGGCCTTTGTCAAATGGCAAAAATTGTTTGCTGATAGATCACACTAAAATTATAAAGGCGAAATTTTGTGAGTGTGTGAGTGTTGTTACTTCTTCACGTCTAAACGGCTGGAGCAATTTTAATAAAATTTAGTATGGAGTTAGCTCCAAGCAGGCTCTGCACAGAGGGCTGTCAGAAATACAAAAATGCCTGCTTGGAGGAGGAGGAGACGAGCGCCCATGTTCTGCTGGAGTGCAGGGGCGTTGCAAGACAAAGGACTTCTGTAATGGGAAGCCCGCGTACACTAGGACAAGCCTGCAGCAACATCCGGGGACTGCTGAGCTTTCTGGAGGAGCTGGGATAGGCTTGTTGAAAATATATCGATGTATCGATATATTGATATTTTTTGTTCGATATATCGATATTTTTTGCCGATATATTTTGATTCGATATATCGATACATCGATACAAAGTAACCAATATCGAAATTCGTATCAAAAACGATATTTTTTTAATGATTAGCGGCATATCACGATCTAACTCATTCGTATCTGGAAAAATCGTAACTGGATCTCAGATTAATGATATTCAACATATCTATGATCTGTGCTGTATTTAGTATTGTCTATGTCATCATTCGAAAATAGGGTCTATTTTTAGGGAGATAATTTTCGTTCCATTATTATTCCGCGTGTCATATTTCGTGAGCTACTGTAAAAGGAGCTGTGGAAAATATCGTATATTTTTGGGAAAATTGGTCCGATATATCGATATATCGATGTTTTTTTCGCGATATATCGAAGCCGATATTGATATTTTTTAAAATATCGATGTATCGATATATCGATATTTTTTTCAACTTTCGACATCCCTAAGCTGGGATGGCAGGACTGATGCCAATCCCCATGCAAAATAGGCACTCGGTGTCGAGTTGCGGAAACAGCCCGCCGTACTACTAAGACTATGGATTTAGCTGACACCCTAGATAAACACAGGTAACGTTTTACTGCGAGTAACTATCCCTAATAATCCGCGGGTAACACTGCGGGGCACAGCCAGTAAGTAGGTCATAAATATAAAATGTTTCCCTTATAGAAAAACCCGCTCAGTAAGAGAAACTTAATTCATCGTACACACGGACAACTCAAAACTGTTATTGACACATCGTGTCTTAAACAATCAGTGAAAGAGGAGAAACGAGTGGAGGATCATGAATATGTCTCGAAGAGTACGGAGCGAAACCAAATCATAGAGGAACCGTTGTCCGATGATGAAGTTAAGATCTCAGATTTGAGGGAAACAAGGAAATCTAAAACCGTAAGTGTCATTGATGGTAGACTTGGTTTGAACAGGTTCATTCAACCATTTGGAAATAATATCTAATATCGCTGGTTTTTCACTCCCCCCCCCCCCCCCCCCCCTCTCCTACGTAAGGAAAGATAAGAATAGTCCAACAGCCACATATTAATCATAGGGATTATTTTTGAAGTTAGAGTGAAATTTTAAGATGCGCGCGCATCACTGTAACACAAAATTTTAACAGTGTTACTTTAGTGTTTACCGCACATTAAAAAAATCTACCAACAAAATAGACATAGAATCTCTATTTAGTGGGTGCTAACGACTGCATTGTGAAGGCCTATCAAAAGTATTTATTAATCTGGAACAACGGAACCAAAGCGCGATTCAGGAGACTACAGCGCCATCTCTTGACCATTGGTGTAGTAGAACCAAAAACCACATCTTTATTTTTTGTAATAAAGTAACAGTTATAGGTATTCATATTTATAACATCAAAAGTATTTATTAATCTGGAACAACGGAACCAAAGCGCGATTCAGGAGACTACAGCGCCATCTCTTGACCATTGGTGTAGTAGAACCAAAAACCACATCTTTATTTTTTGTAATAAAGTAACAGTTATAGGTATTCATATTTATAATATTTATCCACATGTTTCTAGTTTGTATATTCGGAATACGTGTTTGAGTTTCATACAAGTGCAAATCACATATGTTCTAATAAATTATATTCAGTAGCGATTTTAATTGAATATTTTGATTATTTATTTATTTTTTCAAATTAAAACTGAACTTTATTGACTGTGTCCTTTTCCAGACTTTTTATTAATTTATTGTTATTAAAAACTAATTTTAAACGATGCCAAAGAAGGATAACTTCTCACGCGCCTACATAAGTACACGCACCCATTTTTTACTAAATAACATAGCATCTTATTTAAAATGAAAGAAAAGTTATTTAATTCATCATTTTATTTAACACAAACTGATATATATATAAAATCGGATACGCCTCAAAGTAAGTTAAAATGTTGAGTTCATCATCGTTGACGTTTAACATCCACTGCTGTGGTTTCTGTAAGGCCGTATACAGAAAGAAAGCCGAAAGCCGATCGGCGCCGATAAGCGCCGACACACGCTGGTCCGAATAATAAATAATTTGTATTTGAATTATTATCCTTAGATTAAATCAATCTAAGTTATAATCTTTTTATAAATCTAATAACTTTATCTTTTATTAACTAAGCGCTAAAATTATTTGTTTCGTACTTACCGAATGGTGACAACAAGTCTTTCTTCTGGAAGGATTGGTTGTTTATGCCAATTGCCCCAATTTTTCATCAAACGGTTTTTCACTAAATCCAAAATGTAATAAAATGTTTCTTGAATCATTCTTGTATATGTATAAAATCTTTGTTCATCAAATTTATTTTTTTTTACAAATAAATGATGGTATTCTCCGAAACGTTTCCTTTCTCTATTTATAGGATGTATAGCTGTTTTTCGCATTTTTAAATAAACATTTTCTAACAAAACCAAATCATCGTCCGATGAGTCCGACATTTTGCTTGATCTGCTTTAATCGGCTTCTTTTATGTAGGAAGGATCGGCGCCGATAAGCGCCGATCGGCTTTCGGCTTTCTTTCTGTATACGGCCTAAGCGCATATCAAAACGACCTAATTTCTTAAAGTATCCACAAACCTTTTAAATACATATCGAGAAGGTACGTCTCGTGGTACCACCGCAAAGCTAATAATAATATGTCTTTGTGGTTCATAAAGTAACCTTCCATTAAATCCATTTTATTTTGATACGCCATGGTAAGTAAATTGCGAATAAACGAAAATGAAACTCACAAAAAACAAAAGAACAGACGCTTGAAAATTTGTGATCCATTTTCAAATTATTATTTTTATAAATTTCAGCCAAGCGCATTGTAACTGTGAGTTCAAAAAGAAATGCAAATGTACTACAGTCTATATATCACTTTATTATTTTTATCACATAATAAGAAATTCCTTTCATTTAAAATGTTATGTAGCAAATAAATAATCCTTATGATTAACCCTTTCGATGGTATCATAAAATATGTTGTGTTTATTTTTTCCAAATTTCACGAGCTTGATTCCCAGTTGTAGCCGGCGATTTTAAAAAAATCTGTGAATGCAGTTCTAGTTATGATTAAAAATAAAATGATGTCTTCTTTCGGTAAAATATCCTATCTTCAATATTTAATATACTTTCCCTCCGTGTGAGGTACCCGTGGGACGCCCTGTATAAGATTAAGATATATATCTATATTTCTTTTTAATATAAAGGTGAAAGTAAAGAAAAAGAAGTTGCCACTGAGATCCAACAAGAAAAAGGAAGAAGATACAAAGAAGACACCAGAAGTTCCAATGGAGTCGTTAAATAACGAGGCCAGTAGTGACTGTGATAACGACGAAGCGTTCGCTGAGAATAACGTAGCACAGAACGAGGAAGAATACAATGTGAATAATATAGAAGAGAATGGAGAAGAGTATAATGTGATTAACAGTAATACAGAATGTACGGCTCAAAGGAAAGCTGTTGCAGTAGTGGTAAGTAGAGATAAACACAAATTCTTAATTTCCTTTAAGGCACCTGGAGCACCAGACGGTGAAGACCATATCGAGAGTGGAAAATAAAATCACTTTTAGTGACTTTACAGAAACGAGGATCAAAGTTTTTTTTTCACAAAAAGAGAATATAACTCATTTTAAATGAAAAATAGCGCAATAAAAATAAAAACAAATTGATAAAATAATATTTTCTAAATATCTTCCTATTTAAAAGTTACATCGTGCCTTTACGAATTAGATGTCGCTTAAGCGAAAATCTTACTCGGCCCGTCATACGTTTTTTGTCAAGTAAACATCAAATCATACGGCGAATAGTAGGGCGTAAGCGCCAATGGTTCATAAAACACAATAATTTATGTCGCAGGCAGCGTTGTGAACAATAAAAGACTTCAAAAAATTTAGTTGCTAAAGTGCCAAAAAAATACTCAAATCTTCACGAAACCTCAACAAATCGACGCAGAAAAAAATCTGATTCAACATAAGGTGGGTGGACCATGGAAGGCCAAGCTCCTTTGAAGGCCAACTATTATTAAAAAGTCGTAGATGTACATGAAAAGACATGCTTGCGATGTCATGCTTAGTGTTAGTCGTCGACGTTACAATTTGTTATTCGCGTTTCGCGCGCACATCAAAACGTAAGTTTTTGGTCAATAACCTATTACTTTCTCATATTTTTTACTGTAAATCGTCGTTTAAGGAATGTTTATGATACTAAAGAAAAAAAAAGTTTTGCCTCAATTTCAGTTAACAAATTGGTAGTGTTCCTAGGAAGGCCGGTGGTTCCTTATAAGGCCACCAAAAAATATGACGGTTAACCTTGCTATGGTACATGTGCTTTACGAGGAACATTTACAAACCATGAACATATGAACGCTTACTTTTTAGTTATAAATACGTACCGTTACAGTTAAAACAATGTTTTATATTTATAATATTTTAATTTTTTAAGCATTTATAAACTTTTTAACTCAGATTGAATAGACATTTTTTCAAAATTATTTTATTGCCAGTATTATATAAATTTCTTTTATGTAAACGTTATCTCTGAAAACAAACTAAACTAATTTACATGAAAAGCAACAAATATAAGTGTATGTTAAAGTCGAACCACGATAACTTTGCAGAGTCAATAATCTGGTCACACCAGAAAAACTCGATCTGGCAGCACTTTTAAGACGTTACTCAAAAATGTTATCAATGTCATGTTATGAAAGAATCTTTCGTTTGGAGAACATTTTGACGTGACAACGTCTTAAATTAGGTTGCGGCTGGGAGTCACTTATGAAAAAGTGTAACGCTCGGTAACGTTACGATGAGTTTAAGTTTACATGTACAATGTTTTAGTAAACAAAATATATTTCTATAGTTAAAATTTGTGCAATTCTTATTTTCATTCAATTCCTTGTTCCTATTGTGCAATTTAATTATATTCATATCAATAAATATTCTACCGAGAAAAAGACGTTGTCACGTAAAATCTTCGCCCGTAAAACCGACTTTACAGGCAACCATTTTTTTTTGAATTTTTTTGTTTGTGAAGTGAATAAAAGAGAGAAAATTGGAGTCGGAGAAGTTATTTATTAAATAGTAAGTAAGTAATAGTAAGTCATAATAAATCTTCAAAAGAACAAATGGAGTCGGTTCTTATGAAAAAAGAGCAATGTTATAAAGATACCTAGCCTCGCCGAGAGAGTTGCAATTAATTTCTTGATACTTGTTTGTTTTTGTATTGCTATTTTTATTTACATTTCAACAGTAACATGCTATATATACCTATATTTCTAAAATTAGTTTTTATATAAAGTACGATAATAAACTATTGTTTTAATTGTGGACGAACATTAGTTTCGTAGCATTAATTTCATAAAAAAAAAGTAATTAAATTTCATAAAACATATTAATTTGTATTCCCAAAATTCTTGCGTTACACAAATTGAAAAATTGTTTTCTTATAGGTACTCTGTCTGCAGATGGTCGCATAATAATTTATTTATTTATTTCTAATTACCAGCGCATAATACCATTTATAGCTGTTAATAATAAAAACATAGAATTACAAATATGAGGATGCACACTCAATTTTCTCGCAAAACAATAGATAGTCATACATTATTTTATTTCATCCATCTGCATACACATCACACTCAGGCTTATCAGCCAGGAGTGCATTAAGTTGAGTCTTAATGCGACAAAGAGGAGATTGAGCGCGGGTCACAAAAGAAAGAAATGAGGTTGAGTATGAAGAGAGAGATATTGAAAATGTAGAAGGAGAGGTGGAATATCAAGAAGAAACGAAGGAAAAGAAAGTTAACGGGGACATCTATATGAAGAAATTATAGTTTTGGATTCGGATCTATCTTTCAGTGAAATAACAGAGCAGTTTTAAATTTTTGATAAAATTTATTTTTAGTTTTAATTTATATATCTGATGTTAAAATAAGAATCGTCGAAATCGATCTCGAATATATGCGCGAACAACAATACAAACATATACAAATTCTTACTTGTTGTGGGCCCCCGTTTTCGTACTTAGACTCCGTACTTGGTCCATTGTGCGTGCAGGGCCAGCCCAGCTCCTTCCAGAAGCGCAGTAGTCCCCTGGCACTCTCACAGGCTTCTATGCGCGTCCTCAGCTTCCTGAAGATTGATGCCCGGTGTTCTGCCACGCTCATGCATTCCAGGATCACATGAGCGGCACTTTCATCTGCTTGCAAACATCCTCTGCATAGACAGCTATCTGTAACACGTATGGTTAGTAGATGCTTGTTAAGTAGGTAGTGCCCTGTCATGGTGCTCAGCATTACTCGGAGATCACTTTGGTTAAGATTTAATAGTTTTCTAGTTAGTCTGGGGTTGAGGCTAGGAAAGATATCCTTAGATTGCCTACAGACCTCGGTACTGGCCCAACGGGTGTTATGGCTCTGTATAGTTCGTTGACGCACCCATGTACGAATTTGATTGAAGGGTAATGGCAGAAGTGACTCAGGGTCTTCCACTCTTTGTGATGATTCTCTGAAAGTTAAGGTTTAAAAAATATATGTATAGCATGCTAAGAGCAAATAGCAATTGCTCCTAGCTGGAATGCATTACCTATTTTATTTGGCTGCATACTCAACAGATCTTCACCGTATTAATATGGGATCATCTCTTCTCTAGTCGCCAGCATCGCTTCCGGAAGCTTGCAGCAGTCTGCCAAGGCTACTTTCCTTCTGTATTAACCTAGGCTGGCTGGAGCAAACAGGAATGTTTCAAGACACGCACAATGGTCCAATGATTAGGACTAAGTGCAGAAAACGCCCTGAAAAACTAACAAAAACTAACTACGTGACCATCTCGACAAGAACTGATTTTAACAAAAAACCTGGCCAAGCGCGAGTCTATTATCGCTCTATTAGGGTTCCGTGCAGTGATCTTATTATTGAAGCTACCTAATATCAATGAGCTATGAAATAGTTTTCGAGCTCTTGCGATATCTACATCGAAGTTCGGAATATACCGCAAAAGGAAAAAGCATTTATTTGTTTTTATCACAACTTACAAAGTACGTTATGAATCGGCGTTTTCATTGTTTGTTTAAATACAAATTTTCAAATTAAAGTTTTGGTATGTGATGTGCATATGGCATAAACCAAATCTTAACTTGTTTCGGTTTTGAGTTTGACCAGGTAACAAATATTGATTAAAAATTACAACTTTCACTCTACTCAATTCAATTTTGACCTTAAAATTCGGCTTTGTTCTGTAACTCATTCCGTTTACGATCTATAGACCCGTGGCATAAGAAACAGACAGACGACAGAATGTCAGCAATAGGGCTTCGTTTTTACCCTTTGGGTACGGAACTAAAACTCCATCATTGAAATCGGCCCATAAAAGTACGAACAACAATTTATTTATAATTAAGAACCCCCATTTTTAAGTCGGTTAATAATAAAGTATCAAGGAAAGTTAATTGAACTATAATCAGTACTGCCATGTGAAAAGTGTTTTATTTTACTGCAGACTTATCGTGGTCCGACTGATAAAATGGTTAAGTATGTGATAAGTTACATAATAATATAGTCAAAAGATAATGTCTATACTTTTGAGCAAAAAACTTTACAACAATAAGTGGGTAATTGTACAGACGATTAAATTTTATGCGAATATTTCAGATTTCAAAAATGTCGGAGTCAAAACCTAGAAAACGAAGAGGTAGTACATGGGATGAAGACAGTTTGAGACGTGCCATGGAAGCAGTACAAAACAATAAGCTTAGTACAAATGCTGCAGCGTTAAAGTACAATATTCCAAGACGCACCCTCAGAAACCATTTACTAAGCGGTAATCGCACTAAAATTATTGGGAAGACCACTGTTCTCACAAAACAATTAGAAGAAGATTTTACGCAGCGAATCAAACGTTTTGGAAAAGTTGGTGTAACACTTACGCCTAAATTTATCAGGAAACAAGCCTTTCTATTTTGTGAGGGATTTAAAATCAAGCATTCTTTCAATATGTCAACTAGAATGGCCGGACACAAATGGCTCAAAATGTTTTTGTCTAGAAACCCATCAATATTAAAAACAAAAGCCCAGCTAATGAATCCAGCTGGAGCTCAAAAAATTAATGATCCCATTGTGAAACACAATTTTGAAGAATTGAAGAAACTCTATGAAGCGCTAGACATAATTGCACATCCTGAACGCTTGTACAACATGCATGAAAAAGGGTGTCGCATTGCGTTCCACAAACAAAATGTAGTTTTGGCCGAAAAAGAAAAGGTTGTTGCTCCGGAACACGCCGATAACGTAACAATAGCGTTGTGCGTAAACGCTGTGGGTATTGCTATACCGCCCATGATTATCTTCAAAGGGGTTAGGCATAGATCAGAATTAGCAACGAATTTGCCATCTGGAACAAAAGTAAGCATGGCACCCGAAGGCAGCATGACCAGGAGCTTATTCGTAGAGTTCATTCAACATTTAGCACAACATAAAGTCCCCGATAAGTGTCTGCTTATCTTTGATGGAGCAAAGTGTCATTTATCATATGAGGCTCTTGAAGAAGCAGATAAAAATAATATAGACCTATACTCCTTACCTGCAAACACAACGCAAGGACTAAATCGGTCCTTCGAACATCACTGGGATGAAGAGGTTTCAAACTACCTGTGCAATTCTCAGGAGAGAATTTTAAACAAAGCTGCATTTAGCGAAATTTTCTCCCGAACATGGCTAAAGTGTATGACTCAAAACAATATTACGAATGCATTCAAAGCCACTGGTTTATACCCGCTCGATCCTGATGTAATACCCGAAGAAGCTTATGCTCCTTCGATTGTAACTGACAGATCTTTAACGTTAGAACACCAGATCGACCAACTACTTATATCTAAAGTGTCAGAATTGTCGTCTCAGTCTCTGTTAGATGAAAGGTCAGCTCATGTTTCTGACGTCTCTTCAATTACTACGCCGACTTTCAAAGAGAAGATAGTATCGACATTTCCGAAATTTTCAAAACGAAAACCAGTTCTTGTTTCTTACAGTTCTTCAACTGATGCTTCAGACTTGGAATTCGATACAACGGTTAATGATCACATGATCACGAAACATGACCCACAACCATCTCTGTACGACAATCCTTTTCCTAGTACGTCTACTGTTGTATCTGATCATGATTTGAATCCTAGTGAATCATTTAACAAAGATAGCTACATGACTAAACTTCATGTCCCAGATTTATACACTTCTCCGTCATTTGATGGTGATATCGAACAGAAAGGAGAAATCACTCCGAAAAAACTATTACTACAAAACAAAAGTTTAATTAAAGCAAAAGCTCAATTAGAGAGTCATGAGACCAGATCTTCGGATGACGACGAGCCGTTAATTAACTTAATGAAGGATAAAATGGAGCAAAGAAGAGTATAAGATTTATTTAAAACTGGAGACAAAGAGAATAAGACGAAGCGAACGACGAGTAAAAAAACTTTATAACAACTTATGTGCCATGATAAGTTTTTATAATAACATTAGTCTGTAGTTTCTTTTATTTTATTATAATTAATATGAAAGAGTCATACTTAGTCATAATTGTTAGTTTGGCCTTCTTAGGAACATTGTGGCCTTACAAAGAACAGACCCATAAGAAGGCCATTTTGGGTACAAAAAAAGTTTTTAATTTCATCACAAAACACTGGCAATGCAATGCAGCTTATTACTGCTATTTTTAAATAACTTCCATTAATATATTCTTTGTTATAAGATGGTGTTCAAGAAAAGTTCGTTGAGTTTTTTATAGATGATAAAAATATATTGAGCATATTATTATAATGTTTCCCTTAAATAATGGAGCTTATTATTTATTATAACTCTTATTTTTAAGTTTAACGACTGATGTATAATATTGGCCTTGTTTGGAGCAGTGTTCCTTGCAAGGCCATTTGGAAGAGCTTAATAAAACTAAAGTTTAATGAATTGTGATTAAAGTTAGGTTAAAAAAGTGGTTTTTATGGTGCACAATAAAACAAAGTATTACCTAATAATTTGTTTCCTTCAATTATCCAGTATATAAACGAATAAAAAGTGTATACACGTTAGAGTGGCCTTCCATAGTCTACCCATCTTATAATTCATTTTCGACCAAAATGTCGTATAAGCGATTTTGTCTTTCCACTGTCTGTTGCGACCAAGTGAGGTTTTTTTATAATTTGACGACCTCCGTGGCCGAGTGGTTTGTACGCCGGGTTTCATGGTGCAGCCGACTCGAGAGGTCCCGGGTTCGAATCCCGGTGGGGGCAAATGTTTGTGTGATGAATACGAGCATTTGTACTTCAGTCATGGATGTTAAATATGTATTTCTATATAAATATACTTATGATATGTACATGTTTCGAACGGCGTCTATGGCGCTCTTCCCTATAACCGTTCGATACGGTGCGGTGGGGTGCGGATGCCTATGGGGCTGGCAGCTTCAATGAAATCCCTTTTTCTAGCTTCAGTGCGCTTGTTGCTTGTGCAGTGGTGTATCGATGAGTGGTGAAAGAGGTCGAGGCTATTTTGGTCACTACCTATGTAGGCCACAAGTGTTCGCACTTAGCGCTATATTACTGCGCTAGTGCGCCTATCGGAGCAATGTGAGAGGGACAGCCTATAATGCTGTCTCTCTCACGGTGCTATTTCTGTTCTCGCTTTGTGCGACGTTATAGCGGCCGTGGGCCTATCCTAGCGCTGTGCGAGAGAGACTGTAGTGCTGTCTCGCACAGCGTTGTGTTACTGAATATGTGTACCTACCTATCGTGAAATGAATGTTGCGCAACTCTTTTATTAAAATAACAATAATTTTACATTTCACTTATAACTAACTATGACTACTATTTACAACACATAAGATTATTAAACTATTGAATTAGGGCGGCGTCTGTTCTGTACAGTACAGTATATGTATTCTGTCCGTAACCCTAGTATCCCATAACACAAGCCTTACAGTGCTTACTTTGGGGCTAGGCTAATTGGTGTGAGTGTTGGAATTATTTATTATTTATTTATTATAATTAATCTGGTCGTTGTGAAATATAACAATTACACAGCTAAAAAGCACACCGTAAATAAGCAGGAAATAAACCCTTTTGTTACAAAGAATTTCAAAAACAAAACTGGGTCGACAATGTAGGCCAAATTGTTCCAGAACCTCTGGCGAAAAAATACCAGTACTTCTTAGATTAAAACAAAAAGGGAAGACAAGGCATTCGTGGCTCAAGAGTAATCCGCTTAAATTCGCTTCAGTCACAATTGGACATTCAAACACTCGATATAACAATATTGCGTATATTCTGTGTTATAAAAAAATGCCTTCGAAGCTTTTATAAAGAACACAAATAGTTCAAGATCAAATAACACATTCTACGGCAATACTTTCCATTCGTAAAACTATGAAAACAATTTTTTCTCAAAAATCACAGTTTTTGACGTGACAACGTCTTAAATTAGGTTGCGGCTGGGAGTCACTTATGAAAAAGTGTAACGCTCGGTAACGTTACGATGAGTCTCTCGTGTTAAGTTTAAGTTTACATGTACAATGTTTTAGTAAACAAAATATATTTCTATAGTTAAAATTTGTGCAATTCTTATTTTCATTCAATTCCTTGTTCCTATTGTGCAATTTAATTATATTCATATCAATAAATATTCTACCGAGAAAAAGACGTTGTCACGTAAAATCTTCGCCCGTAAAACCGACTTTACAGGCAACCATTTTTTTATTAATGTTATTTACTTTTTCGCCATTTGTTATCAAGAAAAGGACAACAATACAGTTTAGCCGTTTGTCACCAAGCCAAGCGGCGAGCCGTTTCACACACATTCAATCGAGCGAGCGAGACAGAACTGTACTCTTATTACGAGTTTTATAATTACGAAAACTATGATAGTTTTCGTGAGCTCACACTCGTGCTAAGGGTACTGATTTCATTGTTTTCGTTTCAATACAAATAAACAGTGTTTAAATTCTATCATAAAATCATTTGCGTCTTCATAAATTTTAAGTATATTTGGTTACTTTTCACCAAAATGGACCTGTGGCGGCGACATCTATATGCCCCACATTATAGACAACGGATGGAGGAAATCATTACTCACCATCCTCAATAGATGGCGTTACCTGCACTGCGATCAATAATAGTATGGAAGCCTACATCGCGCAAATGAAATTCGGAAGCTAACTCTTCATATATACGATGCCCGACCAACATCAGTCGGGCCGCGGCCCCCGAGCTACCACCACCCAGCTCGGAGGAAGATCTTCCCCTTTGGCCTTCCTACAGACCATTTACGAAAACTATGTATTGTTGAATCTTTTCCTGATAAAAAATGGCGAATCAGTAACTAACAATTAATGGGAAACCGCGATTTTTGTAGCGTTGTGTTGTTGTGTATGTTTTTTATCGTTTACGAATGACAATTTCGGTTTTAGAGAGTTGCCAAAGGAATGGCTAACGGTATTAAAGTAGATGGTGACCTCCCAAAACAGAGCGACGAAAAGCCGAAATGTAACGAGTGCGGGAAAATGTTTAGCTCCAAGAAGACCTTCAGATACCATCTCAAGTGAGTACATATATATCTATCTATTTAAATAAAACTCAAAGGTGACTGACTGACTGACATAGTGATATATCAACGCACAGCCCAAACCACTGGACGGATCGGGCTGAAATTTGGCATGCAGGTAGATGTTATGACGTAGGCATCCGCTAAGAAAGGATTTTGATCAATTCTACCCCCAAGGGGATGAAATAGGGAATGAAAGTTTGTATGAAACTTTGTTAATTTTAAACCGATCGGGCTCAGACTTTGCATGCAGGTATAAGAAGAATCATAGATGAATGTCATTGTGTATAATACAAGCCTGAGAACAAAAACTGTAGTCTACACTTCAGCTCTACACCGAAGCGAAGCGAGGGCGGGCCACTAGTGTAGTATATCACACTAATATTATGAAGGCGAAAGTTTATGAGTGTGTATGTTTGTTACTTCTTCACATCTAAACGGCTGGAGCGATTTTAATAAAATTTGGTATGGAGTTAGCTGACACCCTGGATTAACACATAGGCTACGTTTTACTGCGGGAAGATATCTAATAAACGGCGGGTAACACCGCGGGGCACAGCTAGTATAGTATATTTGTATTTATATAGGTTACTATCACAATATAGCTTACTAGTCTTACTACGCCCTAAGCTGAGGAGCTCGATGGCGCAAGTGGTTAGCGCGTTCGGCTGCGATCGTTGAAGTTAAGCAACTTTCGCAGTGGTCGGTCATTGGATGGGTGATCAAAAATTTACTATCATGAGCTCCTCCGTGCTTCGGAAGGCACGTTAAACCGTTGGTCCCGGCTACATCTGCAGTCGTTAGCACCCACCAATTCGCACTGGGCCCGCGTGGTGGGTCATGGCCCAATCTCCCTATTCCATCCATAGGGCCTGTGCCCCAGCAGTGGGGACATTAATGGGCTGACTGATGATGACGATGATGACGCCCTAAGCTAAAAAATAGCTTATGTGATTATCTAAAGAAAAATTTACTAGAAAGAATTCCACGCGGACCAGGCAGCAGACAGGACTCGAACCTGAACCTTCCGCTATCCGGGCGAATGCACTGACCATTATGCTATCGCGGCCGCCCGGCCGTGTCGAATTTTCTCTAGTATTTCTTAAGCTGCAAGGCAGCGCCATCTCTTCGTATTGTAGGTAACCCACAATGTCAAATGAATACCTTTACAAGTATTAAACATTTGCAAGAAGAAATTTGATATTGTGGGTTAAGAAAGGCTAGAAAGAATTCGACGCAGCATCAGGGCCGCGGTAGCATAATGATCAGTGCATTCGCTCAGATAGCGAAGGGTGCGGGTTCGAATCCCGTCTGCTGCCTGGTCCGAAGAATTTTTTCTAGTAAACTTTTCTCCAGATTTAAACATCAAGCAGTTACATGGTTAAAAAATAAAAATTGTAATCTCAATTTCTTCTGTTTTCGTACCCAGCACAATACACAAAGGCCAGAACTGCTTCCCTTGCCCCCGTTGCGGTAAAGTGTACCAATGGAAATCGAACCTGGGACGCCACATGCGGACCCACAAAGCACTCGACACGGGAGAGTTGCATTGCGTCCCTTGCGACAAGTGGTTCGCGTCTGTGGCCACTTACAGGCAACACTTGAGGATGTCGAGAACACACGTGGGGGAGAACGATTATAGGTGAGTCACTGCTAGAGTCACCAACTTATTTTTCTATCAAATATAGTATTTTCGTAGCTTTACTCCAAAAAATATAGTAGCTTACAAAAAAATTGGAAATAAATATAGTATGTGGCTAAAATGTTTACTTTATTTTGGAAATAAATATATTTTAATCCGGGAATTCATGTCTAACTATAAAATCGTATCCTCTGGAGTCCCCCAAGGTTCGTATTTGGGGCCTCTTCTATTCATTTTATATATAAACGACATTGAAAACCTTGAAAAATATTACTATAAAAAAATCCACGCGGACCAGGCAGCAGACGGGACTCGAACCCGCACCCTTCGCTATCCAGGCGAATGCACTGACCATTATGCTACCGCGGTCCTGATGGCCGTGTCGAATTCTTTTTAGCTTTTCTTAGGCTGCAAGGCATCTCTTCGCATTGTAGGTAACCCACAATGTCAAATGAATACCTTTGCAAGTATTAAACATTTGAAAGAAGAAATAGCAATTATAGTTATGGTTCTAACTTTTTAAGCATTTAACTGCTGCATCTCGATGATGGCGCTGCCTTGGAGCCTAAGGCTAGAGAAAGTTCGGCTCGGCCATCAGGGCCCCGGTAGCATAACGGCCGGTGCATTCGCCCGGATAGCGAAGGGTGCGGGTTCGAATCCCGAAAAATTTTTCTAGTAAACTTTTCTTTAGATTTAAACATCAAGCAGTTACATGCTGAAAAAAATAAAAACATCAATCAGAATCAGAATCAGAATCAGAATCAGAATTTTATTTGTGAAACGTAGGTTAGTATACATGGTATATAAAATTTTTGTTAGTATCACTACATTTCCACCTTAATTAAGGTATACAAATAGATATGGTCAAAGTAGATTATAAATTAATTATAAATTTGATAAGCCATAAAGTTGTCATACTAATAGTCAAAAAAATAGAAAAATAAGCAAAATGTCCAAAATAGCAATAAATACACATTTCTGAATTGGCAATTTTAATATGTCTAAATTTTATAATAGAGAACTGCTTTTATAAAAGACATGTCCGATTTAATTACAAGATTTGTCATTTAAAAATTCCTCAACTGTATAGTAGGCTTTTTCAACTAATAATGCTAACAGACGCTTTTTAAAAGTCTTTATCGGTAGTGATTTAAGACAACTCGGAACCTTGTTGAATATTCTGTGAGCCATCCCAAAGAAGCTACTACTAACATGTACGGTTTTAAATGAAGGAGCGCAAATCCTATTCCAGTGACGATGATTTCTATCTGGGTTCCTTTCTGAGAGTGTCGGAAACAGAGAATTGTTACATAACACAAAAACAGCTACTTCATAAATGTATAGCGAAGGCAGAGTCAGGATTTTCATGCTTATGAAAAATGGTTTGCAGCTATCCGTCGATTTGAGGCAATTTATCGCTCTTATACACCTTTTTTGATGTTTGAATAAAAGAGTTTTATTCACAGAATTTCCCCAGAAAATTATTCCATACCGTAAGATACACTCAACATAACCTCGGTATGCAGTCAAAACAGTGTCCCTATTAGATACCTTGGAGAGTTTGTATAGAGCGTAAATTGAACTACTTACTCTGTTACATAATTTCTCAGTGTGAGATTTCCAATTAACCTGATAATCCATTTGCAGACCTAAAAAATTCGTTTCAGTAACAGATTCAATTTCCTCACCATTGCACTTTAAAGCTACTGAGGGTATTTCAATCTTTTGTCTGAAGTGTATTACTTTTGTTTTTTTACTATTCAGGCACAAGTTATTTTGGACTATCCAATTGTTAAGTTTTTCCATAGCATTATTAATGTCATTTTCATAGTCTTGTTCATTATTACATTGAATCACAGCAGTACTGTCGTCAGCAAATAAAATCATGGGATGGTCAATAGAATTTGGAAAGTCATTTATAAATGCGTTAAAGAACAAAGGTCCTAATATACTACCTTGAGGCACACCAGCCTCTACATCTCTACATAGAGACATAAATTCCCTAATAATTTTGTTTTTTTTGCAGAATCTAGTTATAACAGTATATTGTTTCCTGTTACTCAAATACGAATCTATTAATTTAAGAGCTACGCCTCTTAACCCATAAGCATAGAGTTTGGCCAATAGTAACTTATGATCAACGTTGTCAAAAGCACAGGTCATGTCCATAAAAATGGCACAAACATGTTGTCTTTTGTCCACAGAGGTCTTTATTATATCAAGTAAACTATATATTGCCTTTTGAGTATTTCTATTTTTACGGAAACCAAACTGCTCATTTACTAACACATTATATTTTTCAAAGAAATTATATATCATATCATGTATTATTTTTTCAAATACTTTAGAGAATATTGGCAACTGAGCAATAGGCCTATAGTTTTTTATATCCGACTTATCTCCTTTTTTAAAGATCGGCTTAATAATTGAAGTTTTAAATACTTCAGGGAATATTCCACAGTTAATACTTAAATTAATTAGAAATGTTAAAGGAAGAGCCAAAGAGTCTAAATTTTCTTTAATTACTTTAGTGGGGATACCATCAATACCTACACTAGATGTATTCTTTAATGATCTTATGGTTTTTTTAACAGTTTCTGGTGTAATTTCAGGCAAGAATATTGAATTTTCAAGTTTTGTATGTATTTTGTACGTAGAATTACATTTTTTTTGTTTTAGTGTAGAGTCTACGAAATGGTTGTTAAACATATTGGCCACATGCAAAGGATCAGAGATTCGCATTCTATCTCTAAGTAAATGTTGGATCGTTTCCTGAGGATACTGATTTTTATTCTTATTTATTATTTGCCAGGTCGCTTTTGACTTATTAATAGCTGCTTTTATGAAGTGATCGTTTTGTGCCCTCTTTGTTAAATTAATAATTTTTTTGTACCGCTGGCAATAGTTCTTGAGAATCAGTTTATTTGCTTCAGTTGGACAACACCTATATCTCCACAGCAATTCTCGCTTCTTTTTGCTACAAGTCCTAACACCTCTAGATACCCATTTTACTTTTTTCTTACTTTTTATTAATATTTGCTTATAGGGAAAACATAAGTTATGAAATAATTTGACAGTCTCAATAAAAATATTACAGGCAACATTTACATCGTCTGATGTATAGACCTCACTAAAACTTAATGCTTGCATAGCCTCCTGAAATTTAATCATATTTTCTACAGAATAATCACGTTTTCTTATGCGCCAATAATTAATCGGACATGTCCTCTTCACAGGACAATTTAATAACTGCGCAGTGTGATCTGACAAGGCTAGCTCAACTACTTCGCTCTTACAACCTCTATAATTTACGGCAAAATTATCAAGACATGTTTGACTACTGAGCCTTGTGGGTTGTCTGATTTGTAACTTAAAATTATAGCTTAAAAGTAAATTCTCAAAATAGTCAGTCAATTTGGTCCTTTTTAAAATATTTACATTAAAATCACCACAAATTATACATTTAAAATCATTATTATTTTTAGTCAATTTATTTAAAAGTAATTCAAATTTATTAAGAAATAATTCTATGTCAGTATTTGGTGGTCTATATATACAAACTATAATCAGGTGTTCAAGCGTCAACTTCAATGCACAACATTCAAATACAGATTTAATACAAAATTTCGAGACATCAAGAATGTCATACTCAAAGCCTTGCCGAACCAATATACACGAACCACCTCTACGAGTGTCTCTGAAATAACTTGTGGCCAGAATATAGTTATTTAGATGAAAATTACAATTATCTACTTCTTTCATGAAGTGTTCCGTGATGCATATAATGTCAGTGTCCTTATTTTCTAAACATAAATCACAAATGGCGACAGTCAGTAAATCCAATTTATTTATCAATCCACATATATTTTGGTGAAATATTCTTAAATAATTAGAGACGAAAAAAATCTGATTCTTCAATCACCTGAACATTAGGCATAGAATGGATATCGTCTGTTGTCATTCGTTTTTCATTTTCAAGATTATACTGACTTATTTCATCAATTTTCATTTTCATGCAAATGTCAGTTTCTCTTGCGCGGAATGCGGTAAACGTTTCCTGGACAAGAGACGGCTCCGGGAGCACGTGGACTGGGAGCATCTGCAGAAAGTGCGGTTCCGCTGCCAGCTGTGCCACAAGGTCAGTCCTGCTCATTGCACTAAGTGTTACCGACGATATTGAATACCCTAGATACCCACAACATTACGAACTAAATCGTGGCCGAAATTTGTCCAAAAGGTACATTGGACGATCCACTGAGCTCCGTAACATCGCATAGTCAAAAATAATGTAAGGCATTATTTCAACATTGAAAGTCACCTTTAATGCATAATGTATAAGGTCTTAATTAAAAGCATGCGACGAACTGTTAAGACAGTTCGAAATGTGAGCTCCTGTGAGGACATGGCTAAGAAACTGCCCTTAACGTGTGTAAATATTTCGCACTAGCCAGTAACTTTACAATATTTTTTTATTAATTATTACGTGTTTATTATTCTCATACAACTTTCGTGAAATAATCAAATATTTAAAAGTACAAAAATTGACTTCATGTCTGTTGTGAAACCAAAATGTTCCGGTTTACGAAATAAATGAACAATAAATGTGCACAAAAAAATATTTGTGAAGTATATCGAAATAAACAATATTATTTTTAAACTCCTTCAAACTATGACATATTTGGCCCTTATTTTTATCAAAACAAATCACTGAAAGCCAAGGAATATAATAGATTTTATTATTCTGATCAGGCTTCAGACAAGGCTGTTTGATAATTAATCCTTTAATTGAACAAAATAAAACTTCTTTTTATTTTATATTTGCTTAAAAAAACTTTTTGTGAAGAGTTAATCAGAGAAATGGGAAGAAAGATTCTAAAAAAATGCGAAATTAATGACTCTGTAAATAATTAGCAACATCTTTTATCAACTGTAGTAAGGTAATGACATAGTAGAAGTTTTCATAATTTTCAAGATTTTGACTTCATCAAAAGTTCCTGAGCCTTTTTTCATAGAAATTATAAATATTCAGCCATTTACCATTAAATATTACTAAGTACAGTATTTATACATTGCCAGGGCAGTGGCTCATACAAAAATTTACCATGTCTTTTAACGACTTGTTGCTATAAGCGGAAGAATATAGACTTTATTTCAGTGACTATCTATATCGCAATTCTGAATGCGCTGTTAGCAATATAGCAGGTACGGACCGCGAGGAAAAGAGACGGCTATATTACCGACCATGCATTGGAATATCACCAATATTTTCTATTAAATCAGTTCGTTGGAAGTATTAGAACACAAATTTGTTTCAAATGCGTTTAATTAACAAACATTGATTAGATACCTGTCGAAAAAACGACATTACGTACGTACTTTTAATTTTTGCATTTTTTCGATCGGTCCGCGCGTGACTGTGTACCAAGAAGTGCTTGAGTGTTGTTCAAGCACTTCTTGATTGGGACACATTTTGAGCGCACGTGGTGTATCTAGGGTATACGTGTATATCTTTATCTTATTTTATAGGGTATATGTTTACGTGTATCAGAATTACGCAAACCCTGAATGAATGATATACAAATTTATCAATTTTAGTAATTTTTATTTCTTTTTCTAAAGAAAATTTTACTAGAAAAAATTCCACGCGGATCAGGCAGCAGACGGGACTTGAACCCGCATCCTTCGCTATTCGGGCGAATGCACTGACCATTATGCTACCGCGGCCATGATGACCGTGTCGAATTCTTTCTAACCTTTCTTAAGTTGTTGGACAGAGCCATCTCTTCGCATTGTAGGTATTCCGCGTGGATTTTTTCTAGTTATAATTTCTTAAGATTTAAACATCGACCAGTTACATGCGGAAAAAATAAAAATTATAACTACATTATCTTTTTCGACGTTTGTCTAAAGTTAACACAGACGAAGTTGCAGACGGTCGCTAGTATGACATTTTTCACGAAGTCACCTTCTAATTATATTAAATAATTTAAAATATACATTTGATAAAACAAGTTTTAACTGTATAGATGCACTGACTTATTTATTTATTGACGTTTCGCATCCTTTTTAGGATGCGTCGACAGGATTATGATTTTTTGACGTGACAACATCTTATAATTCGATGGAGCCGACTGCACGCACGGAAAAACATAACTCATGCGACGTTACCTGGCTCTGAGGCGTTCCATTTAAGGCTTGAAGTACAAGCGAGAGCGCGCAACGAGCGACAAAGAGGCACAATCGGCCTCCGCGTTCGGCAGCGTCCGACATCTGTCTCTCTCCTACTTGAGTGAGCGATGCGTCCGCGTGGACAGCTGCTATACAATGATACATTTACATGTTTTCGTCAAGTATGAAGTGCAGTGAAAAGTGAATGTGGTGTCAATTGTTTATAGTGTAGCGTACTTTTATAATCGTAGCTACTTGTTGTTAACTTAAATTAATTTATAATTGTATATTTTTGTTAAAGTTAAATTCGTGTGTATTCAAACCTTTACCTATATATATAAAATCTATATTAATAATAATGTAAATATTCAATTTCATTAATAAGTAATATAAAATTTTTTGTTGAAATAATATTTTGAGTTCGACAAAGAGACATGCATATTTGTTTATGTATAGCGAGTGCGAATGAGGCGCGCGCCGCGATCGGTGTCTATACCGGTCGTTGGTTCGGTCCGGGAGTCAGCGGCATACTATAACATTGAATGCATGTCGCTCTGGCTTAGCTCGCTCACATTTGCATTGCATATACCGACTCTCTTAGTCTCCGTTTCTTCATTATTATTTATATTCAGTCTAACTATTCTCCTTCTATCTCTCTTGTGCTGTGTTGTGACTGTTTAATATATATGTACACTGTGTTTGTGAAGTAATTACAAATCTGTCAAGTTTAACGGTTGGACTTGTTATTTTTCCGCACAAGAAACGAAGCGCAACGTTTCTCCCGCTTTAATAGCAACGATAATAGGGTATTTGACAAGTTTTAGAAAACGATCTCACGTTATTGACTAATGATATTCATCATTCTGTTGCGTAATTCAGTAAAAATAACAAAACCAAAAACTCCATTTTCAAGTTGCCGCGAAAACGTTTCTCTGGACAATATGGCGTCGTACTAGTGTGTGACGTCACACGACTGTTATTAAAACGTCAAACGATACAATGTAATGTTACGTTAACCGGTAGTTTACTTGCGTGTGACGTCATTTTAGTCTCCGCCAATCCCAAACGTTTTGGGTCACGTGACAATAGATAAGAGAACTATTATCTTTTTCGTGGGTTTTTAAATAAATTTCAGCTTATTTATTTTGTAAAAATAGTAAAAACCCCTGCCAATATTCATTCTAAGCACAGATGCTAACAATTGGCACTTTATTTTTAATACTGTCAAATATCCTACTGCGGCGATGAAGGTAATGATATCACATAATTATGTTTAAAAGTTGCAAATAAAAGTTGTAAAACAATTGCCCAAAGCACATTTGTACTTGTAAAAACTATGTATTCATTGTAAAAAAAACCTTGTCACGTTCAACTATCGTCAGTAAACCAACTTTCCGAGCATCCGATTTTTTTTAATAAAATCATGCATAACTTATTTTTTTTTTTTAAATAAAATCATGTCTCAGGTTGCGAAATGTCAATAAATAAATAAATCAGTGCATCTGTACCGTTGAAACTTGATTTATTGAATGAATGATGTGCGTGAAAACCTAAGAAACTAATAATTTTGATTTTATTAAAGCATATAACTGCTTGATGTTTAAATCTAAAGAAAATATAACTAGAAAAAAATCCACGCGGACCAGGCAGCAGCCGCGGTAGCATAATTGGTCAGTGCATTCGCCCGGATTGCGATGGGTTCGGGTTCGAGTCCCGTCTGCTGCCTGGTCCGCGTGGAATTTTTTCTAGTTATATTTTCTACAGATATATACATTAGATATTTGTTTGTCAACAGGCGTACAAATCTCATACGTCGCTTTATGTCCACATGCAGAATTTACATCGCGATAAGAAGAAGGACAACTTGTGCCACATATGTGGGAAGTCATACCAGGTGAGAAGATTCACGAGTAACTGAAATTTTCATTTTCTTTTCAGTAAATGGTTTTTATCTCATGAGTAAAGAAAGAAAAAAAAAAAGAAAAATCATTTATTACCGGCCTAAAAAACACAAGTAGTAAATGATAATATTTGTGCTTGTTGTACTGGAGCAGAGGACTTAAATCACATCTTGTTCGAGTGTCCCCTCAATGATTCCTCCTCTTTTATAGATTCATTAATATCCCTTAATGTACCTCTCCCTACTTCTATTCCTTCCTTATTGTATTATAAAAATTATAATATATATAACAAGCTATCTGAATTCCTAACTAAACATAATATAAGATTATAAGTAATTTATTAGAAATAATATAATGTATTTTATATATTTTACGTACTTACCTGATCCTAATCCTTCCAAATTCCGTTTCACAACCTTTTTATTTCATTATTTTGGTTTCCTTACCTTTTACCCTGTCGTGGCCAATGCACAAACCGTGCGAGCCATTATAATAATAAAAAAAACAGAAGTAGGTAACAAAAAGAAATTATAGGTATAACGATAAAAAATTAAAAGCGCAAGTGGTTAATAAAACTTTAAATCGTTGTGGATCCTAAACAATCATATAAAATGAAAAATGGTGTAAGAAACCTAAACATGATTTTCGATTATCTAGACAATGATACCCCACTCGACATATTTCGGCAACTTTTTTTTTTCTTTCTCACAATATGACGCCCAGTTGTCTCCATATTGATTTTTGATTATTATCATATCTTTAGTAGCACTCTCATGATTAAGACGAATCGATTGATGTATGAATCATCAAAATCGGTCCAGGCGTTTGGTCTCTAGTGTGCCACAAAGGAACAAACATACATATATAGACTGTTATACACTATACCCTGTCTGCGCGTCGCGCTTCGCGCTCTTGCATTGCGCAGTCGGGTAAAAAGGACTCTTTGGCGGGATCGGGAAGCGCCACTTTAGCAGTTTTGTTTTTCTTATTAAAAATTGTGTTGTGGCGGACGTTAGTGTCTAATAATGGTGGATGATTAACCACTAAGTGTTCGGGAACATGCACAAGTGTTGGCAAGTGAAACAAAATAGCGGAAAGTGTCTTTCGACGTTCCCTCAAGCAGTCCACGGGGAGGTTCCAGTAAATCCCCACACTTTTACTGAAACATGGGGAAAGGGGGATTGACTTGACTGCCACTTACTTTGACTTGACTTATTACTTTGACCACGAGTGCTATAGTATTTGTATACATTTAACACTTGACATTGGCGAAAGGCACAAGCCTTGCGAAGCCATTTAAAAAAAAAACGATAAAAAAAAGCGAGTGTGCTTATGACCACACGACTGAAGTGAAACTTCTTTAGCTCCAATGATCTGAAAATCATAAAGCTAACCTGAAAAGGAGATTGCTCAGCTTCCATACATGTTTGGCCTAAAGACCAATAATCATGATAAATTGTTTCCTAGATTCGAAATTATATATAAATTACTGTAGAAACCAATATTATTGACGGACACCCCTGAGAACTTCTATAAACCATATACACTGAACATATTAAAATAATATAAAACAAATAAGTTATATAGTAAACTGGGGAAATCAAGCCAAGTACCGAAATTATGGATTAGATTCAGGTATATAGAGCATGTAGATTAACAGATAGTTGCCTGTTTTTAAAGTTACTAGTAACTTTTAAAATCAGGTGTCATTTCCGGTTATAATAAGGTACTCTGTGACAGAAACTGTGTGATGATTGTGAATGAGCCACAGATTAGAGAGAATTTTTAAACTCTCGTTAACCAAAGCAAGCCAAGAGATTTTATAGCCCTAAAGGTTCTATAGCCATATATTCAGTAGCTTCATTATTTTTGTTATGTTTTTAAGATAACCATATTTTAGATTTTTAGTGTATCACACCTTATAATTTTATTTATTTATTAATTTATAGTCAGGGAACGTAGGCCCATAGATACCTTAAAGTCTTACATATATACAGATTATAATGTGTTTATGGAGGTGTTTGGCGAAAAATGTATGGCAATAGACTTTATGATGTCGCCTACCATCTATAATAATTGTCTAAGCACATTTGCATCTAGTGAAAATGATAATATAGTTGTGGATATTAATACCACAGTGTAATAAAAAAAAATGACTTATTTTATCGATCTTTACAAAATAGATTTGTTTTTATGTTATATAAACAACTTCGATCAGTCTTTGGCTGAATGTTACTACACCCATAGCCATTAAAAATGATTCGTATGTTTTCCAAACCGGTAAAATTAAAAGTCCTTTTTAAAGTAAATATATTAAACAAAGGTGTCCGTTGAAATCTAATAACTGTAAATTAAATTATAAATTACGCCAAGAATTACCGTATATGTCAATATTTTTTGTGCATTTAGGCCAATTTGAGCAATCTCCTTTGTTGATAGAAAAAAAACCACCAATCCGCGCTGGGTCCGTTATCACCCTCCAATCCGCGCTGGGTCCGTTATCACCTACCAATCCGCGCTGGGCCCGCGTGGTGGGCCCAATCTCCCTATTCCACTCAAGGGAAGGTCTGTGCCCCAGCATTGAGGACATTACTAGGCTGATGATGAAGGCTCGCGTAGCGATATAGAGGCACGAGCATCCGATTCGCTTCTCGATATTTTACGAGTAAATAAAATAATGGCGCTGTTACACTAGGTCGTTAGCCCGAATATGAGTGCCAATGGAATTCTGGTAAACGGCTAAGTGTTAATGACCGGAGTGGAGTACGCCCGTTGTTCGCGCTTCCAATCATTCCAACAGGTGTTCTATATTAAATAAATCATGATTGTATTGACGTTGTAACAACATAATGATGTTACAATGTAAATGTTGTTACATTATGCTTTTAATGTTGTGGAGTTTTTTTTCGCTCGTTTTTCTCCGCAGCTAAAAATATGTCCTATAACGAGTGGTAGGAAAAAAATGTTTGGACGATTCAAAAGTGTTGTACTATACATCCAATTTGAATAAAGATATATTGATTTCTGATTTCTTAAACTACGCGCGGGCAGTACGCAAACCGCCGAACACTGCCGAATGATCACGACGGCGGCCGACGGCCGTTGTCGGCAACAATCGTTTTTTATTACAACGGCTCTTGAGAGAAGACAAGACAGCGAAAATTTTACCCGCTTCGTTTGATTTCATATAGATTATAATTCATTAATATTAGCAAATCCGTAATTCTAAAGAAAAGTTTACTAGAAAATTAGACCGCGTCGAAATACTTGTAGCCATTCTTAAGCTGCAAGGCAGCGCCATCTCTTCGCATTATAAGTAACCCACAATGTCAAATGAATACTTTTACAAGTATTAAACATTTGAAAGAAGAAATAGGTCCGTGAGGGCCGCGGTAGCATAATTGGTCAGTGCATTCGCCCTGATAGCGAAGGGTGAGGGTTCGAGTCCCGTCTGCTGCCTGGTCCGCGTGGAATTTTTTCTAGTTATTTATTCTTTAGATTTAAACATCAAGCAGTTACATGCTCTAAAATAATAAAAATTATAACTATATTCTTCTCTTACGTACATAGAACGCGGCAAAGTTGAAGTATCATATAGTAGCGATGCATACGAGCGAAACCCCATACACATGCGGACAATGCGGCGCCGCCTTCGGATGGTACTCCAGCCTCTACCGGCACACCAGGGAGGTGCATCATAAGGTAACTATACTACACTACACTCATTCACTTCAAGCAAACGCGACATACTTCACTTTGCTCCTACACTACACTGCTTCGATATATTTTTATACTACACTGCTTCAGTATATTCCTACACTGCACTGCTGCGGTACATTCCTACACTGCACTGCTTCAACACATTCCTACACAGCTCTGCTACAATACATACCTACATTGCACTGCTTCAAGTAATTCATACACAACACTGCTTCAACACATTTCTACACAACACTGCTTCAGTACATTCCTACATTGCACTGCTTCAATACATTCCTACATTGCACTTTTTCAATACATTCTTACACTGCACTGCTTCGATACATTTCTACACTGCACTGTTTCAATACATTCCTACACTGCACTGCTTCAACACTTTCCTACATTGCACTGCTTGAATTAATTTATACACAGCACTGCTTCAACACATTCCTACACAGCACTGCTTCAATACATTCCTACACTGCATTGCTTCAACACATTCCTACACTGCATTGCTTCAACACATTCCTACACTGCACTGCTTCGATACATTTCTACACTGCTCTGCTTCGATACATTTCTACACTGCACTGCTTCAATACATTCATACACTGCACTGCTTCATTACATTGACAGACTACACCCTACATACAAACCAACACCACACTACACTCCCACGCTGCAATACTTTTGTAGAATTTTATTGACTAAATATTTTCTACACACCACACTTTAACATCCGGTTTCAATAATAATCAACCTCCAGTAAAAGGAAACGTTAATCAGGTTTCGTTGTTTAGAACAATCGTTGTTTTAATATGAATAATTAAATTGTTTTCTTGATGCTCAATACCTAATTAATCAGGTGTCCTGTTGTTTTGTGCATCCTGTTTGTAATGAACTTTGTCTCTTGTATCCTGTCATTTTGCCCAACACCTGCATCAATAGGGTATTTGACAAGTTTTAGAAATCGATCTCACGTTATTGACTAATGTTTATGGAGTCCATAAAAAGTGGATATTCATCATTCTGTTGTGTATTTCAGTAAAAATAATCAAATCAAAAACTCCATTTTCAAGTTGCCGCGAAAACGTTTCTCTGGACAATATGGCGTCTTACTAGTGTGTGACGTCACACGACTGTTATTAAAACGTCAAACGATACAATGTAATGTCACTTTAACCGGAAGTTTACTTGCGTGTGACGTCATTTTGGTCTCTGCCAATCCCAAGCGTTTTGGGTCACGTGACAATAGATAAGAAAACTATTATCTTTTTCGTGGGTTTTTTAGTAAAATTATGAATATTTTTTTTTGTAAAAATAGTAAAAACCCCTGCCTATATTCATGCTAAACACAGATGCTAACAATAGGCACATTTTTAATACTGTCAAATACCCTATTGAAAATCTCTTATATATAAATTCTCGTGTCACAATATTAGTAACACAATATTAGTAATGAAATTTTATATGCCCTAAAGGACATGATAAAGTTTTGTATGAGCGACTGCCCTGGCAATGTATAAATACTGTACTTAGTAATATTTAATGGTAAATGGCTAAGTATTTATAATTTCTTTGAAAAAGGCTCAGGAACTTTTGATAAAGTCACAATCTTGATAATTATGAGAACTCCTACTATGTCATTACCTTACTACAGTTCATAAAAGATGTTGCCAATTATTTACAGAGTCATCAATTTCGCATTTTCTTAGAATCTTTCTTCCCATTTCTCTGATGAACTCTTCACAAAAAGTTTTTTTAAAGCAAAAATAAATACAAGTAATTTGTTATCGTCGGCCTGGCAGGAAATATGTGATGTTTTATTTGGCCATTTGCAAAAATTAAAGGATTAATTGTCATACAGCCTTGTCTCAAGCCAGATAAGAATAATAAAATCTATTATTTTAGGCCTTCAGTGATTTATTATAATAAAAACTAGGGCCAAATATGTCATAGTTTGAAGGAGTTTACAAATAATATTGTTTCGTTTCGATATACTTACACAAATATTTTTATTGTGTACATTTATTATTCATTTATTTTGTGAAACGGAATATTTTGCTTTTTAAACAGACATGAAGTAAATTTTTATACTTTTAAATATTTGATTATTTCACGAAAGATGTATGAGAATAATAAACTCGTAACAATTGATAAAAAAATACTGTAAAGTTCGAGCTAGTGCGAAATATTTATACACGTTAAGGGCAGTTTTTTAGCCATTTCCTTTCCACCCTTCTACCACCAGCCCCTATTTTTATGGCGGTACGAAGTTTGTCAGCTAGTGTTCTATAGATTTGTCATTGCTTGTGTATCAAAATAATTTTAAAGTAACTATTTACAGTCGCCGCCTTGGTTCACAGATTAAACTGCAGCCGAAGAAATCGCGTAAACAGAAACGGGATATGTTGCCATCGATGTTGCCAACACACGACATGATGTTGCCACACCAACCGGGACCCGCGTAATCTGGTAACACTGGCTTAGGATGTGTTAAGGCATTTATAAGGGAGAATTAAATGTGGAGCCGCTGGGAAAAGGATCTGTTAGAAAATACTGTCCAATTTAATATGTCCATATTTTAATATGGCAAATGGGCCCTATTGAATATCACTAAAATATGGTTGAGCGAAGCGATGGCTGGTTCATGGCGTCATGCTCGTGAACGGGTGCTGCCAGCGGAGATGAGTCTGCCCTAACTTCTTTGATATTTAAGATGTAAATGTTTAATTACACCTATTATAAATAACTCTGTTTGTATTTATACTGTGTGACACAGCAATCAAAATGCAGGTGAACAATTAATGTATAATTTCACATTATGTAATGAAAGGTGACTTCATGAATCATCTCAGAAGTCATTTTTCAACTTGACGGCTCTGTAAATGATAAAACAGGGAGAAAAAAACAGCCCTTGCTGAGTTTCTTGCCGGTTCTTCTCAGTAGAAGGTCTCCCGCCGTAGATTTACGAACCGATGGCGTAGCTTCTAGACATTCATATGTGCTTGTAACAGCCTAAACTGAATAAATGATTTTGATGTCATATCATATGACAACTCCGAGAGTCCTAAATATGGTGACTAGGTCATATTTTACATGGCAACACTGATATTACGGTTTTATACTTGGCAACATTGAGGCATTTTTATATGGCATCTCTATGTATAATCTGTTTAGTCAGAGTTTTTGGCGGGATTTCATCGATAGCGGTTAGCGTCTTATTTTGATTATTCTTAAATTTGCTCATAGTGAAATAAAATTGGTGTGATTTGTGAAGAATTATTGGAATCTTTGAAACATACGCTATTCCGGTCAAGTGGTCGTGAGGACTTTATTGTAGTGTTGACTACCTCACAGAAGCTTATCGAGAAAGCCAACTCGATACATTTCGTGCCAAACACTACAAGAAACATTAGAATGCGTCACACCGACATTCTAATGTAAAAAAAAATGGTTGCCTGTAAAGTCGGTTTTACGGGCGAAGATTTTACGTGACAACGTCTTTTTCTCGGTAGAATATTTATTGATATGAATATAATTAAATTGCACAATAGGAACAAGGAATTGAATGAAAATAAGAATTGCACAAATTTTAACTATAGAAATATATTTTGTTTACTAAAACATTGTACATGTAAACTTAAACTCATCGTAACGTTACCGAGCGTTACACTTTTTCATAAGTGACTCCCAGCCGCAACCTAATTTAAGACGTTGTCACGTCAAAAAACGAAGATTAAGATTTGTATTTATGTATACGACTTAAGGACTTATGAATAAATTAAAAAAAATAACTCTGGGAGAAGAATCTAGAATAGGGGTGATGAGTACAATAAACGAAACTCTATTTAGTCCGTCAGTTAGATGATCAAAAAATAATGGACACGTATTTTTTCTTTGGGCAATCAACCAAAAAATGACAAAGTTATAGCGCGTCAAAGTTTGGGAGTAGGGGCTCGTGACGTCACTTTTGGGTGAATTTTCACTTATAAGTGTACACAAACGTGACGTCATGCGACTTTTCAAATCAATATATCTCTGCAATGTTTATATTATGTGAACAAAAGAAAAAATACGCGTCCAATACTTTTTGATAATCTACCTGATAAACGAAGAAAAAAAAAATTAGTCATCATCCCTATTCGTTTTACAGTTTCAGAAATACTTATTTTCTGATCAATATAATGTTCACAGAATATGTATTCGATAACAAACAATAAATTTAATTTTAAAAGCGGATTAGTGCGAGACGGACTCGCCCATGAAAGGTTCCGTAGCAGAAAGTAACATAATATAAAACTTATGTTTTTATTTATTCTTTAAGCATTTAACTGCTAGATGTCTAAATCTAAAGAAAAGTTTACTAGAAAAAAATCCGCGCGGACCAGGCAGCGGACAGGACTCGAACCAACCCTTCGCAATCCGGGCGAATGCACTAACTAATTATGCTACCACGGCCCCGATGGCCGCGTCGAAATTTTCCTAGCCTTAAGCTGAAAGGCAGCATTTTTTTTTCTCTAGTAAACTTTTCTTAATATGTATAAGAGTTCTTGTAGTTCCTTGTAACTTTGATCGATGTTTTAATAATTGTTTTTTTTTTATTGATTTGTGATTTATAACGTATTAACTACTTACTAGATCTCTCCCTAGAACCCACAAAATTTATTGTTTTCTTTGTATTTTTATGTATAAGTCTTCACAGAATCTACTTAGGGGCCGTCCATTAATCGCGTGATGTTTTTTTGGCATTTTTACTCCCCCTCCCCCCCCCCCCCCCCCCCCCCCCATCACATATCACGTGTATTTTAGTACCTACAAAATATTTATAAAATACAGGTATAAGGTGGAGCTCGATGGCGCAAGTGGTTAGCGCGTTCGGCTGCGATCGTTGAAGTTAAGCAACTTTCGCAGTGGTCGGTCATTGGATGGGTGACCAAAAATTTACTATCTCTCACTCCTCCGTGCTTCGGAAGGCACGTTAAGCCGTTGGTCCCGGCTGCGTCTGCAGTCGTTAGCACCCACCAATCCGCACTGGGCCCGCGTGATGGGTCATGGCCTAATCTCCCTATTCCATCCATAGGGAAGGCCTGTGCCCCAGCAGTGGGGACATTAATAGGCTGATCACGTGATTAATGGACAACCCCTTACCAAGCTTCAACAGTATAGTTCCTTTAGTTTAGGAAAAAAGTGGCTGTGACATACGGACGGACGGACATGACGAATCTTTAAGGGTTTCGTCTTTTACCATTTGACCACGGAACCCTAAAAAGTGACCGCATGATATTAAATTTGTTATGTGAATGAGGGCTATCGTTTTTTGTCTCACCAGATGGCGCCACTGTTGAGTGAGTTCCTGAAGTGTAGCTTTTAAAGTTAGTAAACACGCTCGTGATATCAAAGTTTACATTTAAATCATATTTTAATACAAAACAATCGTATTGTAAACATAATCGCCCATGCCACAGTGTTGCGCAGTCCCGTTTTGTTCGGAAAAAAGAAGGACAATATTTTTTCTTAGCTCCGCTTTTAAATAAGTGACATTCATTGACACGTAACTCATATTTGCCATAATAAGTCTGAGTTATTAGCAAATATTCACAACTATTATTTTAATTAGAAAAAATGGATGCGTGTAACTTATGTACGCGCGTGAGAAGTTATACTTCTTTAGCATCATTAAAAATATTTTTTAATTGCATGCAAATAATTAATAATTACAATAAAATAATAAAAGGACTGGAAAAGGATAGTCAACACCGTCAATTAAGTTCAGTTTTAATTTGAAAAATTAAATAAATATTCAAAATATTCAATTAAAATCACTACTGAATTTAAGTTATTAGTCCTTATGTAATTAGCACTTGGAAGTAACTAAAACACGTTGTGTCTATATAGAAACTAGAAACATGTGGATAAATATTATAAATATGAAAACAGTGATCAGAGGCGACGAGCGTGCCAACATTGTTTTTGACAACGCGATCATCTTATGGAGCTCCGTGGATCGTTCAAAGTACCTTTCGAACAGATGTCTAAGTGGTTAATAATCCACCATTATTAGACACTAACATTCATAACGCGCCCGCGGCCAACTTCATGGTGTTAATATTGTGTTACAGTGATGCACGCGCATCTCGAAATTTCACTCACATGATTTTTTTTATAACGCGCCCGCGGCTAACTTCATTATGTTACTTTTGTGTTACAGTGATGCGCGCGCATCTTAAAATTTCACTCTCATAATTTTTTCATAACGCGGCTAAAGAAGTATAACTTCAAAAAAACCGCGTAGTCGACCCACAAGCTATAATAGCATTTGACATTTCGGAGACCTCACGCAACACAAGCGCCTCTAGCGGCGGTTTCAGACGCGATAGCCCTCATTTTGCAACATTCTTTGCTTGAGCTACTGTTTTATCTAGTACAATCAAATCATCTTTATTGCGAATATAGGTTATAAAGTTGTTACACACAAGTTTTAGTAAAGTACAGCCATATTCTGCCTTATCGGCATGCAATATAACATTTATATAAATCATTAATAATTATTTTAATGTAAAATCAATAAATTTAACATAGTTTATTCGAGATGTCAATAAACAGAATACAATAGTACAGAATGGAGCCATTTGTACACAATACTGTTTTTTTTAAATACCTGTCGCTTTGCCTCATGTCGGCCGGAATGAGAAAGAATTGGCTATAACTCCTTAGTCTTTGTCGATAAACATAAATTAAGAACCAGAATTTAGTTTGAAACCATTACGTTCAATATAAAATTCTGGTTTATAAATACATCAAGTGACAGATGTGCTACATACCTACCTCGATTGTGTATATTAGGTTGAAAAGCAATATTGCAACCTCACTCTAAAGACGTCAATTAAATTTAATGATAAATTAAGTTGTGTCCTATTTTATAGTTATTGCAGGCTAAATTTTAATCAAACTTAAAGTTAATTGACTTCTTTGCGTAAGCCGTTAGGCATAATTACCGAATCAATGTCGTATATTTGTATAACGTGTTACTTTGATTGTAATAACCAAATGATAAATCGAAGGATAGATGATGTGAATTTATTTATTTATAAAAACTAAGAATAAAAATATTTTTATATGAAATTTGTTTTTATTTCAACAGTCTTCTTAAGAAAAAAAAAATTACTGCATCGTTCCCTTCCCGCGCTCTCAAGTTATAATCCCACGATATCAGTAATATTCCCACATACTAAGTTACAATCCCACGATATCAGAAACATTCCCACGCTCTTAAGTGATAATTTAATACCTATTTTAATTTATTATAGATAGATAATAAATAAATTCTAAATTGTAATAGTCAGCTATGGTACTTATTAGTGTTTTTATGTAATCAAAGGTGTCGCTCTCCCTCTGTAATTAATTGATTGCCGTGCCCGACGGGGTCCATGATTGTGCATATTATTATTTTGTAACATCTTGTATAACTTATGGAAAGCAATAAAATATTGAGTATAATCCCACGACATCAAAAATATTCACACGCTATAAGTTATAATCCGATGACAGCAGAAACATTCACACGCTGTAAGTATCATCAAACGATCTCAGTTACATCTCACGCTCTAAGTTGTAATCCTTCGATGTAAGTAACTTTCCCACACTCATAACCTTTCGATATCAGTAAATTTCCCACGCTCTAAGTTATCATCTTCCGATGTCAGTAAATTTCCCACGCTCTAAGCTATAATCCTACGACGTCAGTAACATTACTACGCTCTAAGTTATAATCCCACAATGTCAGTAACTCTCCCACGCTTATAATCCCACGATGTCAGTAACATTCCCATGCTCTAAGTTATAATCCCACGATGTCAGTAACATTCCCACGCTCTAAGTTATAATCCCACGATGTCAGAAACATTCCCACATTCTAAGTTATAAACCCACGATGTCAGTAACATTAACAAGCACTTAGTTATAATTCCTCCATGTCAGTAACATTCCCATGCTCTAAGTTATAATCCCACGATGTCAGTAACATTCCCACGCTCTAAGTTATAATCCCACGATATCAGAAACATTCCCACATTCTAAGTTATAATCCCACGATGTCAGTAACATTCCCATGCTCTAAGTTATAATCCCACGATGTCAGTAACATTTCCATGCTCTTAGTTATAATCCCACGATGTCAGTAACATTCCCATGCTCTAAGTTATAATCCCACGATGTCAGTAACATTCCCACGCTCTAAGTTATAATCCCACGATGTCAGTAACATTCCTATGCTCTAAGTTATAATCCTTCGATGTCAGTAACATTCCCATGCACTAAGTTATAATCCTTCGATATGAATAACTTTCCCACGCTTATATTTATTGTTGTTATAGAATAGTTAGGTATAGTAGATAGTTTTCATGATCCACACTAAGTAGCTCATATTCTATCGCCATTACATTTCATCTCCTGCACCTTTACTGGTTGACTGGTAGAGAATGCCTATGGCATTAAGTCCGCCATTTACTGTTTTTATGGTAATAAAGAATAAATAAATAATCCTTCCATTTCAGTAATGTTCCCACGCTCTAAGTTATCATACCACGATGTCAGTAACTTTGCCATGCTCGTTAGTAAAATCCCACGATATCAGTGTCATCTGCATGTTGTTTTCCATAAAGTCATTCTAAGTAATAAGCGCACGATCTCAGAAATATTCCAACGCTCTTAAGTTATAATCCCACGATGTCAGTAAGAATCCCACGTTCTAACTAATAATCCTTCAGTTTCAATGAGTTTCACACGCTCAAGCTATAATCACATGATGTCAGTAACATTAACACGCTCTTAGTTATAATCCCACGATGTCATTAATTATGCAACGCTTGTAAGTAAAATCCTACTTATACCTCTACGATATTAGTAACATCCACATCTATTTTCCAAGAAGTCAGTAACATTTTCACAATTACATTCTAAGTTGTAATCGTGCGATGTCAGTTTGATTCACACGCTCATTAGTAAAACACCCAGGATATCAGAAACATTCAGACGCTCTAAGCTATAATCACACGATATCAGTAACTTACCCACGCTTAAAGTCCTTCGATATCAGTAAGTTTTCCACGCTCTAAGTTATAATCCTACGAAGATAGTAACATTAACACGCTTTAAGTTAAAATCCCACGATATCTGTAACATTTACACGCCCTAAGTTATTATCACACGATCTCAGTAACATTTCCATGCTCTAAGTTATAATCCTACGATGTTAGTGACTTTCCCACGCTTATAACCCTTCGATTTCAGTAAGTTTCCTACGCCCTAAGTTATAATCCTTTTATGTGAATTAGTTTCCCACGCTCTAAGTTATAATCCGATGGCATCAGAAACATTCACACGCTCTAGGTATAATCACGCGATCTCTCGATCTAAGTTCTAATCCTTCGATGTAAGTAAATTTCCCACGCTCATAATCCTTTGATATCAGTAAGTTTCCCACGCTCTAAGTTATAATCCTACGATGTCAATAACATTACCACAGTCTTAGTTATAATCTCACCACGTCAGTAACATTCCCATGCTCTAAGTTATAATCCCACGATATCAGTAACTCTCCCACGAGTATAATCCCACGATGTCAGTAACATTCCCACGCTCTAAGCTATAATCCCACGATATCAGAAATATTCCTACGTTCTAAGTTATAATCCCACGATGTCAGTTACTCTCCCACGCTTATAATCCCACGATGTCAGTATGATTCACCCGCTCTAAGTTATAATCCCACGATATCAGAAACATTCCCACGCTCATAATCTTTCGATATCAGTTAGTTTCCCACGCTTTAAGTTATAATGCTACGATGTAAGTAACTTTCCCACGCTGATGAACATTCGATATCAGTTAGTTGCCCATGCTCTAAATTATCATCTACAGATGTCAATAAGTTTCCCACGCTCTAAGTTATAATCCCACGATGTCAGTTACTCTCCCACGCTTATAATCCCACGATGTCAGTAACTTTGCCATGCTCGTTAGTAAAATCCCACGTTATCAGTGACATCCGCATGTTATTTTCCATAAAGTTGGTAATATTTTCACGATTATATTCTAAGTTTTAAGCGCACGATGTCAGTATGATTTACCCACTATAAGTTATAATCCCACGATGTCAGTAACATTCACACGCTCTTAATTAAAATCCCACGATGTCATTAATTATGCAACGCTTGTAAGTAAAATCCCACGATATCAGAAACATTCAGACGCTCTAAGCCATAATCACACGATATCAGTTACATTCCTATGCTCTAAGCTATAATCACACGATATCAGTAACATTCCCATGCTCTAAGTTATAATCCTTCGCTATGAGTAATTTTCCCACGCTTATAATCCTTCCATTTCAGTAATATTCCCACACTCTAAGTTATCATACCACGATGTCAGTCTGATTCACCCGCTTTTAGTTAATCACACGATGTCAGTAAGATTCACACGTTCGTAAGTAATATTCCACGATATCTGTAACATTCACACGCTCTAAGTTATAATCACATGATCTCAGTAACATTTTCATGCTCCATGTTATAATCCTTCGATGTAAGTAACTTTCCCACGCTCATAATTTTTCGATATCAGTAAGTTTCCCACGCTCTAAGTTATAATCCTACGATATCAGTAACATTCACACGCTCTTAGTTATAATCCCACAATGCCAGTAACATTCTCATGCTCTAAGTTATAATCCCACGATGCCAGTAACATTCCCATGCTCAAAGTTATAATCCTTCGATATGAGTAAATTTCCCACGTTTATGATCCTTCCATTTCAGTAATATTCCCACGCTATCATACCACGATCTCAGTATGATTCACCCGCTTTTAGTTATAATCACTCGATGTCAGTAACATTCACACGCTTATAATCCTTCGATATCAGTAAGTTTCCCACGCTCTTAGTTATAATATTTCTATGTGAATTAGTTTCCCACGGCCTAAGTTATAATCCCACGAAGACAATAACATTAACACGCTCTAAGTTTTTATCACACGATCTCTCAGTAACATTTTCATGCTCTAAGTTATAATCCTTCGATATTAGTAACTTTCCTACGTTAATAATCTTTCGATGTCAGTAAGTTTCCCACGATCCAAGTTATAATCCCACGATATCAGAAACATTCACACGCTAAGTTATAATCACATGATCTCAGTAACATTTTCATGCTCCATGTTATAATCCTTCATACCAGTAAGTTTTCGACGCTTATAATCCTTCGATATCAGTAAGTTTCCCACGCTCTAAGTTATAATCCCACGATATCTGTAACATTCACAAACTCTAAGTTATTATCACACGATCTCAGTAACATTTCCATGCTCTAAGTTATAATCCTACGATGTTAGCGACTTTTCCACACTTATGACCCTTCGATGTCAGTAAATTTCCCACGATGTCAGTAAGATTCACACGCTCGTAAGTGAAATCCTACAATATCAGTACCATACACACGCTCTTAGTGAGAATCCCACGATTTCAGTAACATTCCCACGCACTAAATTATGATCCCACGATGTCACTAACTTTGCCACGCTCGTAAGTTTTAAAATTCTACTATATCAGTAACATCCGCATGCTATTTTCCATAAAGCCAGTAACATTTTCACGATTATATTCTAAGTAATAAGCGAACGATGTCAGTATTATTCCCATGCTCTAAGTTATAATCCCACGATGTCAGTAAGATTCACACGTTAGTGAGTAAAATCCCACAATATCAGTACCATTAACACGCCCTAAGTTATAATGCCACGATATCAGCAATATTGACAGGCTGTAAGTTATAAACCTTCAATATCAGTAAGTTTCCCACGCTCTAAGTTATAATCCCACGATGTTAGTGACATTCACATGGTCTAAGTTATAATAGCACGATATCAGTAATATTCCCACGCTCTAAGTTATAATCCCACTCAGTCAGTTACATACCCACGTTATACCCCACGCTCTTAGTAATAATCCCGAGGTATCAATAACATCCGCATGTTATTTTCCATAAAGTCAATAATATTTTCACGATTACATTCTAAGTTATAGTCATTCGATATCAGTCAGTTTCCCACGCTTTACGTTATAATCCCACGATGCCAGTGACATTCCTATGCTCTTAGTTATAATCCTACTAGTCAAGTAAGTTTCCCACGTTCTAAGTTATAATCCCACGAAGTCAGTATCACTGCCATAATGTTTTCCATGTTCGAAGATATATTCTAAGTTAGATTCCCACGCAGATAATAACATTCCCACGCACTAAGATATAATACCACGATATCTGTAACATCCACACGCTCTAAGTTATTATCACACGATCTCAGTAATATTTCCATGCTCTAAGTTTTAATCCTACGATATTAGTGACTTTCTCACGCTTGTAACTCTTCGGTGTAACAGTAAGTTTCCTACGCTCTAAGTTACAATCTTTCGATGTCAGTAAATTTCCCACCATGTCAGTAAGATTCACACGCTCGTAAGTAAAATCCTACAATATCAGTACCATTCACACGCTCTTAGTTAGAATCCCACGATCTCAGTAACATTCCCACGCTCTAAATTATAATCCCACCATGTCAGTAACATTCCCATGCTCTATCCTTCGATGTAAGTAACTTTCATACGCTTATAATCCTTCGATATCAGTAAGTTTCCTACACTCTAAGTTATAATCCTTGTATGTCAATAAGTTTCGCACGCTCTAAGTTATAATCCCACGAAGATAGTAACATTCACACGCTCTAAGTTATAATCTCACGATATCTGCAACATTCACGCGCTCTAAGTTATAATCCCACGAAGATAGTAACATTCACACGCTCTAAGTTATAATCACATGATCTCAGTAACATTTTCATGTTCCATGTTATAATCCTTCGATATTAGTAACTTTCCCACGCTTATAACCCTTCGATATCAGTAAGTTTCCTACGTTCTAAGTTATAATCCCACGAAGGTAGTAACATTCACACGCGCCAAGTTATAAACTCACGATATCTGTAACATTAACACGCTCTAAGTTTTTATCACACGATCTCTCAGTAACATTTTCATGCTCCATGTTATAATCCTTCGATATTAGTAACTTTCTCACGCTTATAATCCTTCAATGTCAGTAAGTTTCCACGATCCACGTTATAATCCCACGATATTTGCAACATTCACACGGTCTAAGTTATTATCACACGATCTCAGTAACATTTTCATGCTCCATGTTATAATCCTTCGATATAAGAAACTTTCCCACGCTTATAATCTTTCGATATCAGTAAGTTTCCCACGCTCTAAGTCATAATCCCATAAAAACAATAACATTTCCATGCTCTAAGTTATAATCCTACGATGTTAGTGACTTTCCCGCGCTTATATCCCTTCGATGTCAGTAAGATTCACACGCTCGTAAGTTAAATCCTACAATATCAGTACCATACACACGCTCTTAGTTAGAATCCCACGATTTCAGTAACATTCCCACGCACTAAATTATGATCCCACGATGTCACTAACTTTGCCACGCTTGTAAGTAAAATTCTACTATATCAGTAACATCCGCATGCAATTTTCCATAAAGCCAGTAACATTTTCACGATTATATTCTAAGTAATATGCGAACGATGTCAGTAATATTCCCACGCTCTAAGTTATAATACCACAATGTCAGTATGATTCACCCGCTCTAAGTTATAATCCCACGATGTCAGTAAGATTCACACGCTAGTAAGTAAAATCCCACCATTCACACGCTCTAAGTTAAAATGCCAGGATATCAGCAACATTGAAAGGCTCTAATCCCGAGGTGTCAATAACATCCGCATGTTATTTTCCATAAAGTCAATAATATTTTCACGATTACATTCTAAGTTATAATCATTCGATATCAGAAAGTTTCCCACGCTCTAAGTTATAATCCCACGATGCCAGTGCCATTCCTATGCTCTTAGTTATAATCCTGCTATGTCCGTAAGTTTCCTACGTTCTAAGTTATAATCCCACGATGTCAGTATCACTTTCACAATGATTTCCATGTTCGAAGATACATTGTATATTAAATTCCCACGCAGATAATAACATTCCCACGCTCTAAGTTATGATTACACAATGTCAGTAATATTCAAACGCTGTAAGTTATAATCCCACGATCTCAGTAACATACCCGCGCGCCCGCGCAGTATCATTCACACGACCTAAGTTATAATCCCACGATGGCAATTTCATTACCACACTCTAAATTATATTCCCAACGTGACAGTATTATTCCTACTCTCTTGTTTTAATTCCACAATGTGAGTCACATTCCTACGTTATCTTTCACGATTACAACAACTTTCTCACGCTCATTGTAATAGTCCCATGATATTAGTAAAAACTAGCAAACCAGTGAACCAAATGTTCAAAAAAAAAAAATGTATTTAATTAATTGAGAACTTCGCAGATTTTGTGTGGTTTCGTTTGAAATAGAAATCACGTGATTTCTCGAAAACCGGAAGTGCTACGTTACTCACATCCGGTTTGTAGTCTTATCAGACTATTCTCAACTTATAACTTAAACATTCTCTTTATCTATCTCTTACGGTTTGGCCGCTGAAACAGCACCACGGACGGACGAACGGACTTGTCTAATAGATAAGAGACTAGCAAACCAGTAAACCAAATGTTCACCAAAAAAAAAAAAAAAAAATAGTTATTTATTTAATTAATTGACAACTTCGGAGATTTTGTGTGGTTTCGTTTGAAATAGAAATCACGTGATTTCTCGAAAACCGGAAGTGCTACGTTACTCACATCCGGTTTGTAGTCTTATCAGACTATTCTCAACTTATAACTCAAACATTCTCTTTATCTATCTCTTACGGTTTGGCCGCTGAAACAGCACCACGGACGGACGGACGGACTTGTCTAATAGATAAGAGATACTGAGCTGTCAGTAACATTCCCACACTTTCAATAAAATATCTACTCTTATCGAAACAGTTCGCTACTACACTCGATCACCTACCCGCTATAGCAGTATGTGTGGGAACCTTACTGAGATCGTGAGAATATTTATTTATTTAATTAATTGCACATGTACAGTATATATAAGATCTTAAGATTATTTTAGCATGGTACATGACCCTGTCAGGGTGTTGCAAGTACAATAACTATATCAACACAACTACTAAACAGTTTCAGTTTCAAACAAGCGAGCTTTCCGTGACGGTTTCACTTATCATTCATAAATTCATTTCCCGAATAGTATGCTTTCTTGATAAGATGTTGTTTGAGTTTCATTTTAAATGTATTTATGTTGCTTTCTCTTTTAATTTCCATCAATTAGAATATTACTATGAGCTTGGGTAATTAATTGGGTATGTTAATGGCGTTGACGGAAAGGTGTGAGCATGTCACTAAGGGCGGGAGAACGTTACCCACTGAGTATGGGAACGTTGCTATAGTGTGAAAACGTGACTTATAGCGTGGGAATGATACTGCGGGCGTGGGAACGTTACTGATAGCGTGGGACCGTCATTCTTTGGTAAGAGTGTGGAACGTTATTGTGTGTAATCATTGCTGAGAGCGTGGGGACATTACTGACAGCTAGGGAGCGTCACTGAGAGTGGCAACGTTATTGTGTGGGATCATTACTGAGAGCGTGGGTATGTTGCTGGGAGTGTACGTTTTGATAGCGTTGGATCATTGCTGAGAGCGTGGGATTATAACTTAGAATGGGAGAATGATACTGACTGCGTGGGTTTTTATACTGAGAGCGGGTGTAACATTATAATTTAGAGCGTGGGAATGTTGCTGACATCAAGGGAATTATAATTTAGAGCGTGGGAATGTTGCTGACATCAAGGGAATTATAATTTAGAGCGTGGGAATGTTGCTGACATCCTGGGATTATAACTTAGAGCGTGGGAATGTTGCTGACATCCTGGGATTATAATTTAGAGCGTGGGAATGTAACTGACATCCTGGGATTATAATTTAAAGCGTGGGAATGTAGCTGACATCGAGGGAATTATAATTTAGAGCGTGGGAATGTTGCTGACATCCTGGGATTATAATTTAGAGCGTGGGAATGTTGCTGACATCCTGGGATTATAATTTAGAGCGTGGGAATGTTGCTGACATCCTGGGATTATAATTTAGAGCGTGGGAATGTTGCTGACATCGAGGGAATTATAATGTAGAGCGTGGGAATGTAGCTGACATCGAGGGAATTATAATTTAGAGCGTAAGAATGTAGCTGACATCCTGGGATTATAATTTAGAGCGTGGGAATGTTGCTGACATCCTGGGATTATAATTTAGAGCGTGGGAATGTTGCTGACATCCTGGGATTATAATTTAGAGCGTGGGAATGTTGCTGACATCAAGGGAATTATAATTTAGAGCGTGGGAATGTTGCTGACATCAAGGGAATTATAATTTAGAGCGTGGGAATGTTGCTGACATCCTGGGATTATAACTTAGAGCGTGGGAATGTTGCTGACATCCTGGGATTATAATTTAGAGCGTGGGAATGTAACTGACATCCTGGGATTATAATTTAAAGCGTGGGAATGTAGCTGACATCGAGGGAATTATAATTTAGAGCGTGGGAATGTTGCTGACATCCTGGGAGAGCGTGGGAATGTTGCTGACATCCTGGGATTATAATTTAGAGCGTGGGAATGTTGCTGACATCCTGGGATTATAATTTAGAGCGTGGGAATGTTGCTGACATCGAGGGAATTATAATGTAGAGCGTGGGAATGTAGCTGACATCGAGGGAATTATAATTTAGAGCGTAAGAATGTAGCTGACATCCTGGGATTATAATTTAGAGCGTGGGAATGTTGCTGACATCCTGAGATTATAATTTAGAGCGTGGGAATGTTGCTGACATCCTGGGATTATAATTTAGAGCGTGGGAATGTTGCTGACATCAAGGGAATTATAATTTAGAGCGTGGGAATGTTGCTGACATCAAGGGAATTATAATTTAGAGCGTGGGAATGTTGCTGACATCGAAGGAATTATAATTTAGAGCGTGGGAATGTTGCTGACATCCTGGGACTATAATTTAAAGCGTGGGAATGTTGCTGACATCAAGGGAATTATAATTTAGAGCGTGGGAATGTTGCTGACATCCTGGGATTATAATTTAGAGCGTGGGAATGTAACTGACATCCTGGGATTATAATTTAGAGCGTGGGAATGTTGCTGACATCCTGGGATTATAATTTAGAACGTGGGAATGTTGCTGACATCGAGGGAATTATAATGTAGAGCGTGGGAATGAAGCTGACATCGAGGGAATTATAATGTAGAGCGTGGGAATGTTGCTGACATCGAGGGAATTATAATTTAGACGTGGGAATGTTGCTGACATCTCGGGATTATAATTTAGAGCGTGGGAATGTAGCTGACATCCTGGGATTATAATTTAGAGCGTGCGAATGTAGCTGACATCGAGGGAATTATAATTTAGAGCGTGGGAATGTTGCTGACATCGAGGGAATTATAATGTAGAGCGTGGGAATGTTGCTGACATCCTGGGATTATAATGTAGAGCGTGGGAATGTTGCTGACATCGAGGGAATTATAATTTAGACGTGGGAATGTAGCTGACATCCTGGGATTATAATGTAGAGCGTGGGAATGTTGCTGACATCCTGGGATTATAATTTAGACGTGGGAATGTAGCTGACATCCTGGGATTATAATTTAGAGCGTGGGAATGTAACTGACATCCTGGGATTATAATTTAGAGCGTGGGAATGTTGCTGACATCCTGGGATTATAATTTAGAGCGTGGGAATGTAACTGACATCCTGGGATTATAATTTAGAGCGTGGGAATGTTGCTGACATCCTGGGATTATAATTTAGAGCGTGGGAATGTAGCTGACATCGAGGGAATTATAATTTAGAGCGTGGGAATGTTGCTGACATCCTAGGATTATAATTTAGAGCGTTGGAATGTTGCTGACATCAAGGGAATTATAATTTAGAGCGTGGGAATGTTGCTGACATCCTGGGATTATAATTTAGAGCGTGGGAATGTTGCTGACATCCTGGGATTATAATTTAGAGCGTGGGAATGTAGCTGATATCGAGGGAATTATAATTTAGAGCGTGGGAATGTTGCTGACATCATGGGATTATAATTTAGAGCGTGGGAATGTTGCTGACATCAAGGGAATTATAATTTAGAGCATGGGAATGTTGCTGACATCCTGGGATTATAATTTAGAGCGTGGGAATGTAGCTGACATCCTGGGATTATAATTTAGAGCGTGGGAATGTAGCTGACATCGATGGGAATTATAATGTAGAGCGTGGGAATGTTGCTGACATCGAGGGAATTATAATTTAGAGCGTGGGAATGTTGCTGACATCGAGGGAATTATAATTTAGAGCGTGGGAATGTAGCTGACATCCTGGGATTATAATTTAGAGCGTGGGAATGTTGCTGACATCCTGAGATTATAATTTAGAGCGTGGGAATGTTGCTGACATCCTGGGATTTTAATTTAGAGCGTGGGAATGTTGCTGACATCAAGGGAATTATAATTTAGAGCGTGGGAATGTTGCTGACATCAAGGGAATTATAATTTAGAGCGTGGGAATGTTGCTGACATCGAAGGAATTATAATTCAGAGCGTGGAAATGTTGCTGACATCCTGTGTGCACGGAGGTGGGTTCGTTCAGCATGATGTGGTGCTGCAACTCGCCCTGGCCTTCACGATGCTCTTATACGTTGCGGGTTCGATGTTGGTGGCTAGTGCGTCACTCAAATTAAAGTCACTGGCTTCAGTACGATTCACAGTTTTATTGGTGCTTCACATAATCTGATACATTGAGGTCACTACACTATATCTATTATAATCGTGCTACACGTTAAATTACTTACTTACTATAAAAATATTAAATCACTATTAAATATGGCGACTGCGCCTTGTGTCTCACACAACGTGATCACTCGCTACGGTGGTTGCTATCGGAAGAGGAAATGCGCTGCGCCGCGCTCGCGCTAGTGATGCGCGTTAAATTAAGGATGCGAATTTGCATGAACATCCTGGGACTATAATTTCAAGCGTGGGAATGTTGCTGACATCAAGGGAATTATAATTTAGAGCGTGGGAATGTTGCTGACATCCTGGGATTATAATTTAGAGCGTGGGAATGTTGCTGACATCGAGGGAATTATAATTTAGAGCGTGGGAATGTAGCTGACATCCTGGGATTATAATTTAGAGCGTGGGAATGTTGCTGACATCCTGAGATTATAATTTAGAGCGTGGGAATGTTGCTGACATCCTGGGATTATAATTTAGAGCGTGGGAATGTTGCTGACATCAAGGGAATTATAATTTAGAGCGTGGGAATGTTGCTGACATCCTGGGACTATAATTTAAAGCGTGGGAATGTTGCTGACATCAAGGGAATTATAATTTAGAGCGTGGGAATGTTGCTGACATCTCGGGATTATAATTTAGAGCGTGGGAATGTAGCTGACATCCTGGGATTATAATTTAGAGCGTGGGAATGTTGCTGACATCCTGAGATTATAATTTAGAGCGTGGGAATGTTGCTGACATCCTGGGATTATAATTTAGAGCGTGGGAATGTAGCTGACATCCTGGGATTATAATTTAGAGCGTGGGAATGTAGCTGACATCGAGGGAATTATAATTTAGAGCGTGGGAATGTTGCTGACATCAAGGGAATTATAATTTAGAGCGTGGGAATGTTGCTGACATCCTGGGATTATAATTTAGAGCGTGGGAATGTAGCTGACATCAAGGGAATTATAATTTAGAGCGTGGGAATGTTGCTGACATCTCGGGATTATAATTTAGAGCGTGGGAATGTAGCTGACATCCTGGGATTATAATTTAGAGCGTGGGAATGTTGCTGACATCCTGAGATTATAATTTAGAGCGTGGGAATGTTGCTGACATCCTGAGATTATAATTAAGAGCGTGGGAATGTTGCTGACATCCTGGGATTATAATTTAGAGCGTGGGAATGTTGCTGACATCAAGGGAATTATAATTTAGAGCGTGGGAATGTTGCTGACATCAAGGGAATTATAATTTAGAGCGTGGGAATGTTGCTGACATCGAAGGAATTATAATTTAGAGCGTGGGAATGTTGCTGACATCCTGGGACTATAATTTAAAGCGTGGGAATGTTGCTGACATCAAGGGAATTATAATTTAGAGCGTGGGAATGTTGCTGACATCCTGGGATTATAATTTAGAACGTGGGAATGTAACTGACATCCTGGGATTATAATTTAGAGCGTGGGAATGTTGCTGACATCCTGGGATTATAATTTAGAGCGTGGGAATGTAGCTGACATCGAGGGAATTATAATTTAGAGCGTGGGAATGTTGCTGACATCCTGGGATTATAATTTAGAGCGTGGGAATGTTGCTGACATCCTGGGATTATAATTTAGAGCGTGGGAATGTAGCTGACATCGAGGGAATTATAATTTAGAGCGTGGGAATGTTGCTGACATCCTGGGATTATAATTTAGAGCGTGGGAATGTTGTTGACATCAAGGGAATTATAATTTAGAGCGTGGGAATGTTGCTGACATCCTGGGATTATAATTTAGAGCGTGGGAATGTAGCTGACATCCTGGGATTATAATTTAGAGCGTGGGAATGTAGCTGACATCGATGGGAATTATAATGTAGAGCGTGGGAATGTTGCTGACATCGAGGGAATTATAATTTAGAGCGTGGGAATGTTGCTGACATCGAGGGAATTATAATTTAGAGCGTGGGAATGTAGCTGACATCCTGGGATTATAATTTAGAGCGTGGGAATGTTGCTGACATCCTGGGATTATAATTTAGAGCGTGGGAATGTTGCTGACATCCTGTGTGCACGGAGGTGGGTTCGTTCAGCATGATGTGGTGCTGCAACTCGCCCTGGCCTTCACGATGCTCTTATACGTTGCGGGTTCGATGTTGGTGGCTAGTGCGTCACTCAAATTAAAGTCACTGGCTTCAGTACGATTCACAGTTTTATTGGTGCTTCACATAATCTGATACATTGAGGTCACTACACTATATCTATTATAATCGTGCTACACGTTAAATTACTTATTATAAAAATATTAAATCACTATTAAATATGGCGACTGCGCCTTGTGTCTCACACAACGTGATCACTCGCTACGGTGGTTGCTATCGGAAGAGGAAATGCGCTGCGCTGCGCTCGCGCTAGTGATGCGCGTTAAATTAAGGATGCGAATTTGCATGAACATTCCCTCCCCGGGGCAACAACGGGGTTGGAAAACCTAGCCTTCTAAAGGCAACTTGCACAATTTTATAGCTGGCCTAACAAGCTCGCCAGATTGAGTTCTTAACTTAACAGATCGTACAACATTATCTCTACCTTTATATAGCTTTAACACCCTACCTAGCTTCCAGTGTAATGGTGGAGTATTTTCATCCTTGATGAAAACTAAATCATGTAATTTTAAATTTTCTGACTCACGATACCACTTAGTGCGCTGCTGCAACGTGCTAAGATACTCAAGATGCCAACGTGCCCACACGTTCTGTTGCAGCTTCTGCAGCATCTGAAAACGAGACAAACGTGACATATTTGTTTCTGACCAATCATATTCAGGCACCGCTACCAGTGGCTGACCAATGAGGAAATGTCCTGGCGTCAAGATTTCCAAATCACCTGGATCCTCAGACATCGCTACGAGAGGTCTGGAGTTTAAAATAGCTTCTATTTTACAGAGTAATGTCGTGAGTTCTTCGAATGTCAATATGGTCTCACCGATTTCTCGTTTCAAGAGGTTCTCAACGCTCTTAACCGCGGCTTCGAACAGTCCACCCATGTGAGGCGAAGCAGGCGGGTTAAATTCCCAATGTATATTTTGTTTCCTAAACTGCTCCTTCAATATGCATTCGTTGTCTAACAAGAATCGGTTGACCTCCCTGAGGTACCTGTTCGCGCCAACAAAATTAGTCCCTCTATCCGACACATTAATAGATTATTTTCTATAATTCGCTGCTTCGCGTGGATGCCCCAATGTATCAATCTCGCGCCGTTGAATATTGTCGATGCCGCTCGACTACCGTTGCCCGACGAGTCGACTCCGTACTTCGCCGGTTGTTACCTTCCCCTCATGGGCCACCACAAAATGTGCACGGAGGTGGGTTCGTTCAGCACGATGTGGTGCTGCAACTCGCCCTGGCCTTCACGATGCTCTTATACGTTGCGGGTTCGATGTTGGTGGCTAGTGCGTCACTCAAATTAAAGTCACTGGCTTCAGTACGATTCACAGTTTTATTGGTGCTTCACATAATCTGATACATTGAGGTCACTACACTATATCTATTATAATCGTGCTACACATTAAATTACTTATTATAATTAAAAAATCAAAAAACCCGACTGCTTAATTATACTTCAAATTAAAACTGAAAAGAAAAAAAACAAGTCCAGTAGTCTATAATTCTGGTAATAAGGAACAAAGCTACTTTAACAGTCGGGACCCATTAGATATTCAAGAATACATAATATTTTTCAATATTGGGTCCCGACTGTTAAAGTAGCTTTGTTCCTTATTACAAGAATTATAGACTACTGGACTTGTTTTTTTTCTTTTCAGTTTTAATTTGAAGTATAATTAAGCAGTCGGGTTTTTTGATTTTTTAAATTTACCTTTTTTATTTCACACTTTTTAGTTACCTAGTTAGATCTTAAGACGGTAAATACCGTAGTCTTGTTACTTCAATAAGGGAATTAATATCGCAGGAATTATTAAGTAACTTGCGGTGGTCTAAAAGATTGATTTATTAAGACATATAGAGACTTTACCAGCGGGGTCAAGGCTACAGATGGGCCTTTTTCTGCCCTTTTTCACAAAAATGTGTGAAGTTAAATCAAGTCGTTACATAAATATTTAATGTATGTAAATTTTATAGAAAACTAGCCCTTATTCAAAAAGTCATCTTTTGTTTATGTTCTTTCTAGTAGTTTAGCAGTAAATATAAAATTCATTTACTTTTATTCGTCGACTATTTAAAATTGGCAGTGGCTGCATTGTCATGTCAACGCCGGACGTCTAAGATTGTGATATACACAAATGCAGTGTCATATCCTAGTCTCATAATTTGATATACCTACATAATTCACAGAAACCCAATATGTAGATGCCAGAAGTTAACTTCAAATGTTGTTAATCACCCTATATACAATACCAATCAAAGACATTTATGTCGCAGGTTGAAGAGAGTAGTAATTCCCGTCTGTTGTTTTGGATAATGGTGGCAACTGCCTTAGATCGCTAAATTAAATAATTATGCAATCACCAAAGCAAAGTTTATATTTGGAAACTAAAGACGCATAATAAAATTTTGATAACGTTAGGTAGAGCGCCATAGCAATCTCATTTATTATCAATTTATTTTGTAGTTTTCTTTTAAAGCGTTCACATATTATAACAGGTCAAAGACTTTGTGATCGACCCTTTTTTATTGTTGGTAGTGTAAAGCTCAAATGAAGAGTACTTCCACATATCAAGCGTGCTGCTACCAGCCTAGTAGGTATTGCAAATAGTGCAATCATGGCAATTAATTTCCATTTTTTTTTGTGTAATAAAAATACCGAATATCGTATCACTGTTAAGCACAAATGCTAAGTAACTTTTACAAAATATAATATAATATAATCAGATAACCCTATTACTTACTTTATTTTTAAATCTTTTTCATCAATTAAATACTATTATCCTAACTATATAATACTAATATTATAAAGAGGCAAGATTTGTATGTTTGTAACAAATAATCTGTCAAACTACTAAACCGGTTTCAAATATTAATTCAACATATAAGGTAGCTACATTATTTATTATATCATTTTTCTTTATTTAAATACATTTTGTCCGAGTGACATAGGCTATATTTTATCCCGATAAATAAATTTCGCCCGTACAATGCCCGGGTGGATCACTAGTAAGTATAATATAATATTATAGATGCGAAAATGAGTTTGTTTGTTGGGCTTCCGTGCCCTAATAGCTAAACCGAATATTATGAATTCCCATATAGAAGTAGATGGGAACTTGGTTCTTAGCTACAACATCGCAATACTTATAGGCGTAGGGTGATGAAAGGGGTGATTTACCTATAAAAATCTACATTATTTACTTTGAATTTTGCAGAATTATTACAAAACCAATATTATAATATATATATACTAGCGGCCGCCCGCGACTTCGTCCGCGTGGAATTTTGATTGTCCTAAGCTTTCTCTTCTCTTTTGTTGGTTAAAAATTGCTTTATGATATTCTGAATTTAGAACTTTTGGGAAACTATCTAAATTGGCAGGGCTTGAAGTATATTGAGTTTTATATTGAGTAAGTATACTTTTGCAACTTTTTTCACCTTTTTCATGGCTGGAAGAGCTCTTCATAGAGATAAAACTTACATCTAAAAACCGTTATTAGTTTTCCACTTGTTTATGATATATGCATAAAGTAAAAATGTTTTTTTTTAGTTTTTTTAATTACTTGTTTGAATTTAGCAAATTAAAAAAAAAGTTAAATAATGGAGATACTTTAAAGAATTTCTTTATAAACGACATTAACCGTTTTACCGCCTTGTGCTAGAATAAAAAGGTTGTCTGGGCTGCTTACTCGTGAGCAAGCCACATACAGTTGACCATGGGAAAAACAATCAGATCTTAAGTCGACACCAGCAGTCCTGAGAGTCTGACCTTGGGATTTGTTTATAGTCATGGCGAAGCAAACGGCTACTGGAAACTGTGTGCGCTTAAATTCAAATGGAAAGTTATTAGGGATGAGTGGGATTCGTGGAATAAATACAGTTTCCCCTGAGCCACATCCAGTAAGAATCTGAGCTTGGATTAAATTTCTTTGTAGAGCAGTTACTTTTAGTCGTGTACCATTGCATAATTTTGGAGGAGTAAGGTTACGCAGCAGCATTATTGGTACACCTATTTTAAGCACAATTATGTGCGCAGGAAGACCACTTGCAGAAAGCGAACTCAGAAACTCAACAGGATAATGTGTAGCATCGTCGTGGTTGAGAACGCTATTATAAGACGTATAAACGACGTCATCCCCAATCACTTCAGATAAAATTTTTTGATTTATTGCAGCAGCTTGGTCATTTCTGGGAGTGAGTATCGCACGTTCACATAACCAAGAATTTTCCTGATATGTTATATGTGATAGGTCACCGAATACAGAATTTATAAGTTCATCTTCTGAAGAAACTATTCGGCAAACTGTTTCTGGAAGCGTCACCTTACCATGTTCTTCAGAAAGAGTACCTTCTCCAAGTTTCAAAAGAATGTCTGAGAATTCGTGGGCATGTAAATTACCACCTAGTTGTGCTCGCATATTGATCGTCAATTGCAGCTTTTTCATTAGAGGCCAGAGGTGGGAACGCTTTAATGAAGCTCTAATTTCATCGGCTCTAGTTCCTCGACTTATAACTGGAAGTGTTTGCCTAAAATCACCAGAAAAAAGCAGTGTGACGTTGCCCATTGGCCTTTCATCTCGCCGAATATCACGTAGGGTTCTGTCCACAGCTTCGACGGCTTTTTTATTTGCCATTGTACACTCATCCCAAACGATCAGACAGCAATCTTGTAACACTTTCGCCTTATCACAGTTCCTTGTGATAGAGCATGTTGGTGACTCATTACTGTCTAAATCGATTGGGATTTTAAACATCGTGTGGGCCGTCTTTCCGCCAGGAAGTAATGTGGCTGCGATTCCCGAGGAAGCCACTGCTAGTGCAATCTTACCTTGCCGCCTAATCTCAGCCAGTATTGCTGTTATCAAAAAAGTCTTTCCCGTTCCACCTGGAGCGTCCAAGAAAAATAAATTCCCTTCATTATTATTTACGCTTTGGATGACTACATCGAATATATTTCTTTGTTCTACAGTAAAACAACCAATCTGATCATTTACAGTGGTGGTTAACGCAGCAATATTGTAGTTCGTCTCGGAATTATATTCACGATTTACCCGTGGTTGATTGGGTAGAGTTTGAGGATTAGGCAGGCCGTAGTCGGTCAAGGAATTACCCCCAATCGAAAATACTATGTCTTGTATACATAAAAGTGAACTATTTATAACTCTATCGTCAGTTGGATCTATTTGCTGGTCTGAATTGCGTTGAAGCAAGCGTAGAAAGTCCTCGGATAATTGTGTCTTATATTTTTGCCACAGCGTTAGAGCATCCGATAGACCACAGAACACTAACATCACTGCAAACAAATGACGTAAACGTTTGGGACTATCACTGACACAGGCTTCTTCGAGGGTGTTATCCCAGTGTTGATCTCCTTCAAGAAGATTAAGTGCCCGGCAAGCCGCTTGAAATGTTGCGTATTGGACGCCATTAACTGTTTTTAAATAGGCAAAAGAAGTTGGCCCCCGAACTGTATGCAACAACATGCGTAAATAATAGCATTCGCTATTGTTAGGATGAACAGTATATACTCGCCCTAGTGCAGCATCTCTATAAACTCCTGGAAATCCGTCCACTGGTTGACCGCGTCTTCGTCGATTAAAAACACGTCTTTGCATGTCAAAAGTGTAATAGGACGGTACTTCATCGTAGGTTAACGTTTTAGCAAAATCATCTTCTTGACAAAGCTTAAAAAATGCCAAAAGTTTAGTTTGCCGAGGATTTTCTACACGTTCTCTTACATTTTCAGGATCAAAATACACTCGCTGGCCGTTTTCTAAATGAACATCCAAGTGTGTGACCGTGGGATGACGTTCGTGGATAGAAAATCCTAATATTCGCCATATAGCTTCAGAAGTACTTATGTAGCGTCCAGTTTGGTATCTGGTGACTTCATCTCGGTCGGTTCCCTGTAGAGCAAATGTCGCTTGGTCACTCCCTTTGTTAACATATTTACAAATGTATTTTATTGCCGATACACTATTACACACTTCGACATTTATATGTGCACCAAAGGTTTTGGAAAGTAAGGGCGAATAAGGAACAACCCACATATTACTAATTATTATTTCTTGTCCTTGTACTCTACTTTGTGCAGTAAACCCTCCAAGCTCTGGAGAACGACGTCGGTACAGCGGATATCCGTTCTCGCCTGTTACTGTGTGCTCTGTCAGCGCACGGGGATACCTTTTCGTGCAACGTCCATCTTTCATGCAGGGAGAATTTCTATTTATGGTACCACAGGGGCCATGCACCATATGCGTTTTGACAACTTCATAAAGTACTGGATCTTCGTTGGGATTCGGGAATTCAGCGCTTATCAACGTGTCTACATTGTTGGGACGAATTTTTTCCTGCAGCCATAGAAGGATATGTGCGTGCGGAAGGCCGCGCTTTTGCCATTCGACACTGTACATGAAGCATAATGAAGAACCAAAAACATTCTCTTTAGTCAGCAAGTCCATCAACAATTTTAATTTCAAGTGAAAGACTCTTGCGACTACATCGTGCCGATCATAAGAGGCCTGACCTGCCAAAAGTTCTTGTTTTATTTCATCCCATTTTGGATTCGTAGTAAATGTAATGAAAAGATCCGGCCGTCCATACTTTCGTACATAGCAAAAAGCATCTTGCGTACGCTCGTGCATATAACGTGGCCCGCCGGTAAAGCTGGATGGAAGAATCACCAAACGACCGAGATTTTCTGAATCTGCATCTTGCTGCAAGGCATCTCGTAAATGCACATATTCTTCTGCTCGTAAGCGTCTTTGATTGGTGCGTATGTACACCAAGCGTTCTGTTTCAATTTTGGCATACATATCTACAATGAACTGATTGAATAAACCTCGAAATCTTTGCAAGTAAATAAAATTGTTGCGTCTTATTTGCAGAAGATATGCATAAAATTGTTGCGCTGATACTGTTTTATTTAAATTAGGCTGTCTTGTAATGGGGTTGATTTGATTTAAGCCAAAATGGTACCCATCTTCACCACGGCAGAATATTAATGGATATTGCAAAGTGTCGTAAGCCCGATGGGTTTCGCAGATACGTTGCAATCGGTCATCTCGAGTTCGCAAGACTATATCACGACGCTCACATTCCTGATCTAACAATACCACTGCAACTTCGTTTGCTACAGGAGCATTGTATCTGCCACGGTGTTCAGCTGCGGGTCTTTTATCTGCGTAAATGACAAATTTGTATTCATTGTTTTGTTGTGGAGGAAATGACTCTAATGATGTTTTGAAACTTTGAATATAGGGATTTACTTCGTGCAGCATATTTTGAAGAATCCTTATAAGATTACCATTCAGTTGTGGAAAGTTTTGGTTTCTTATATTTGCCTGTTCTTGATAATCAGAAACAAAATAAATTTGTAGAAACTTCGGCTCGTTTTCGGGTAACAGAGACCCTATTAGGTGATACACTTGACCCTGAATTTTAAAAGTAGGCATGAAATATCCTTCCGTTACCTGATTAGCACCAAAAGACGTCATTTGAAAGGCGCTATTATATTGTCGAATATTTTCCAAAAAGTGATGTGATTGTGGATGATCCCCATCCAACAATGCTTTTAAAATCTCGGGAATGTTATTAAAAATAGAAATATGCACCTTTCCGTTTGAGCAACACATTCCACTTGTCTCTTTTGGCCACTTCATAGCATCGCAAAACTGACACTGAAGTACCATTCCCCCGATGGAAGAAAATGAGGCATAATCTATCATGTGTGTATAAACGAAAGCACTCTTTTCTTTATTTATCCAAGAAAGGATTTCATGTCCCATTACTGTTTCTTCGGGATCATCAGAATCTTCAGAAGAAACTGACATCCTGCTCAGTGCGTGTCGCAGTCTATCAGCATGTAAGCGGTCCTCACGTTGTTCTTCTGTCTCTGCACGCCGTAAAGCATCTACTCTCTCCCTTTCCATTTCTAGTGAAGTGTTATGAGTTTCACGCAAGCGTTCATAATTTTCTCTAGCTACTTCTAATCGTCGTTGATGTTGGTCATCGCTTTCTAAAGCTCGAGCAATACTGTGTCGTTCTCGATCATTACTTAAGCGGTCAACATACTGAGTAAATGTTTCCGAAGCGCGAGACAGTTCGTGGCGCTCACGATCAGCAGTTAAACGAAGTTCCTGTTCTGTGAACGTCTCTGATGCGCGCGATATTGTATGGCGTTCACGATCAGCAGTCAAACGAACTTCCCGTTCTGTGAACGTCTCTGATGCGCGAGATAACCTATGGCGCTCACGATCAGCACTTAATCTATATTCTGTTTGAGTGTAGGTTTCTGAGACGCGAGACAATCTATGGCGTTCAGAATCAGCCGTCAATCGAGAATCCCTTTCAACAGGTGTTTCTGACGCGCGATGCAATGACATACGTTCACGACTTGCCCTAAGTCGTTCTTGCCTCTCTTCATTAGACTCTTGAGATCTAGTCATTCTCATTCTTTTCGATGCTCTGGTGTAGGTAGATAGATTAGACCTTTTTCGGGTCATTTTCTAAGTATTGTATTATTATTATTATTATTATTTTTAATAAAATAAAAATTTCGAAGAAGAAAGCCAAATAAAAACGTTAAACAAACACAATCCTATTTATATCCTCTAAACCAAGTAATCCGAATCGCAAAGCAATCTCTAAATATCCGTATTCGTAGCAGGTAAGTTGTTATATTTAAATCCACAATCTAAATCCACACCAATAATTCTTTTCCTTTTTTAACTTTTAAGTACGTATGTCAGCCGCGATGTGATACTTAAGTAGACTGGCGAAAACATAACCCTACCGCGTTTTAAAATCGCACAGTGACATCTATCGGATTTTATATGTACTAAAAAACGTGAGCAGCGCACCTAATAGTTTCTTTTGTTTCTTTTTGTTACTTGAAATTTTCGATAATTTTTTTGAGATTTTTTACCTATTAAAAAGCACAAATATAAAATTAATTTTGAAACTATATTTCGATTGATGGATACGAATTAGAAATGATAAGTGATCGTTAAAACTTTTTGCTTAAAACTTTATGTTGATGATAAAAATGCAATAAGGCCAGTTTTTGTTAGTTAGTTTGTTTGTTTGTTAGTAAATTCATATGTGCATTAAGTACTTATACTTGAACTAATAATATCTATATCTATTCTATTTCTATACATATAATAAAACAGTAGGACCCGGTGTGTTTGTACATTGAAGTAATTGACAAAAATGGAGTCAGGGCGATAAAAGAAAACCAATGAAACACAAAAAAAAAATTGAATTTTTTGTCTGTCTGTCTGTCTGTTTGTTCGAGCACATCTTCGTAACTACTGAATGGATTTTTAAGTGATTTTCCAAATATTGTTACCTAGACTGACTTTTTTGTAGTTAAGTGATTTTCCAAATATTGTTACCTAGACTGACTTTTTTGTCTGTTGTCCGATTTTGATGAAACAAAGCCTATACACTGCCCGGGAGTGTGCATTCTTCATTAGTGAAAACCGCATAAAAATCCATTCAGTAGTTACGAAGATGTGCTCGAACAAACAGACAGACAGACAGACAGACAAAAAATTCAAAAAAAAATTTTTTTGTGTTTCATTGGTTTTCTTTTATCGCCCTGACTCCATTTTTGTCAATTATCTTCAATGTACAGACACACCGGGTCCTACTGTTTTATTATATGTATAGATATAAAATACAATAATCATAAATACCTATTATGATAATATATTTTTCATCATTTAATAAGAAGGAACTGTATCACAGTTTTATTGTTAGTACTTCGTATAGGATCAGATACTGCGAATACCCCATTTTTTTTTCTTTTACATAGTACACCGCGCTATCACTTTGTCATCGTTGTAACTTTTTAAATATTTGTCGAAATGATATAGTGTAAGAAGCAAAGTTTATCGTCTTTAAATATCAAAAGCGATAAAAGTATTTGTTTTGATAAAAAAAGATTTGTTAATACAAAATGTGCATTTTGGAAATAGATATCAAATAATATTTTAGTTTTGATTCACTATTTTAGCGGTAATGACTTACACATTAAAAATAGATATATGGTGTCACGGACTTTTTTTTAGAACTATTTCAGAGATACATTTTCACTCTATATTACATTCATGTAACTTTTATTGTTATTGCAGTGCAGGCCAAAATGGCTCGCAGATGGGATATTTTTTTCCGTCTTATGTGACACTTATTGTTATATATTGCCCAATTCACTCGATAACTACATAAATTATTATATATATGTAATTATCATATATGAGCTATATTACTGTTAAGTTTCATCAAAATCCATTCAGTATTTTTCAAGGTGAAAGAGTTACAAAGATCCATACAAAGGTAAGATTGAAATTAAAAGCGCAAGTGGTTAATATACAATTTTAAAGCGTTGTAGATCCTAAACAATCATATAAAATGAAAAATGGTGTTAGGAACCTAAATATGATTTTTGATTATCTAGACAGTGATACCCCACTCGACATATTTTGTCAACTTATTTTTTTTACTTCGTCACAATATGGCGTCTAATTTTCCCCATATTGAATTTTGATTACTATCATATCTTTAGTAGCACTCCCATGATTGAGACGAATCGATTGATGTATGAATCATCAAAATCGGTCCAGGCGTTTGGTCTCTAGTGTGCCACAAAGGAACAAACATACATATATAGACTGTTAAACACATAACCCTGTCTGCGCGTCGCGCTTCGCGCTTTGGCATTGCGCAGCCGGGTAAAAATATTAAATCACTATTAAATATGGCGACTGCGCCTTGTGTCTCACACAACGTGATCACTCGCTACGGTGGTTGCTATCGGAAGAGGAAATGCGCTGCGCCGCGCTCGCGCTAGTGATGCGCGTTAAATTAAGGATGCGAATTTGCATGAACATCCTGGGACTATAATTTCAAGCGTGGGAATGTTGCTGACATCAAGGGAATTATAATTTAGAGCGTGGGAATGTTGCTGACATCCTGGGATTATAATTTAGAGCGTGGGAATGTAACTGACATCCTGGGATTATAATTTAGAGCGTGGGAATGTTGCTGACATCCTGGGATTATAATTTAGAACGTGGGAATGTTGCTGACATCGAGGGAATTATAATTTAGAGCGTGGGAATGTTGCTGACATCCTGGGATTATAATTAAGAGCGTGGGAATGTAACTGACATCCTGGGATTATAATTTAGAGCGTGGGAATGTTGCTGACATCCTGGGATTATAATTTAGAACGTAAGAATGATGCTGACATCGAGGGAATTATAATTTAGAGCGTGGGAATGTAGCTGACATCGAGGGAATTATAATGTAGAGCGTGGGAATGTTGCTGACATCGAGGGAATTATAATTTAGAGCGTGGGAATGTTGCTGACATCGAGGGAATTATAATTTAGAGCGTGGGAATGTAGCTGACATCCTGGGATTATAATTTAGAGCGTGGGAATGTTGCTGACATCCTGGGATTATAATTTAGAGCGTGGGAATGTTGCTGACATCAAGGGAATTATAATTTAGAGCGTGGGAATGTAGCTGACATCGAGGGAATTATAATTTAGAGCGTGGGAATGTTGCTGACATCCTGGGATTATAATTTAGAGCGTGGGAATGTAACTGACATCCTGGGATTATAATTTAGAGCGTGGGAATGTTGCTGACATCCTGGGATTATAATTTAGAACGTGGGAATGTTGCTGACATCGAGGGAATTATAATTTAGAGCGTGGGAATGTAGCTGACATCGAGGGAATTATAATTCAGAGCGTGGGAATGTTGCTGACATCCTGGGATTATAATTTAGAGCGTGGGAATGTTGCTGACATCGAGGGAATTATAATTAAGAGCGTGGGAATGTAGCTGACATCGAGGGAATTATAATTTAGAGCGTGGGAATGTTGCTGACATCTCGGGATTATAATTTAGAGCGTGGGAATGTTGCTGACATCGAGGGAATTATAATTTAGAGCGTGGGAATGTAGCTGACATCCTGGTATTATAATTTAGAGCGTGGGAATGTTGCTGACATCCTGGGATTATAATTTAGAGCGTGGGAATGTTGCTGACATCCTGGGATTATAATTTAGAGTGTGAATTTGGCTGACATCAAGGGAATTATAATTTAGAACGTGGGAATGTTGCTGACATCCTGGGACTATAATTTAAAGCGTGGGAATGTTGCTGACATCAAGGGAATATAATTTAGAGCATGGGAATGTAGCTGACATCGAGGGAATTATAATTTAGAGCGTGGGAATGTAGCTGACATCCTGGGATTATAATTTAGAGCAAGGGAATGTTGCTGACATCGAGGGAATTATAATTTAGAGCGTGGGAATGTAGCTGACATCGAGGGAATTATAATGTAGAGCGTGGGAATGTTGCTGACATCGAGGGAATTATAATTTAGAGCGTGGGAATGTAGCTGACATCGAGGGAATTATAATGTAGAGCGTGGGAATGTTGCTGACATCCTGGGATTATAATTTAGAGCGTGCGAATGTAACTGACATCCTGGGATTATAATTTAGAGCGTGGGAATGTTGCTGACATCCTGAAATTATAATTTAGAGCGTGGGAATGTTGCTGACATCGAGGGAATTATAATGTAGAGCGTGGGAATGTAGCTGACATCCTGGGATTATAATTTAGAGCGTGGGAATGTAGCTGACATCGAGGGATTATAATTTAGAGCGTGGGAATGTTGCTGACATCCTGAGATTATAATATAGAGCGTGGGAATGTTGCTGACATCCTGGGATTATAATTTAGAACGTGGGAATGTTGCTGACATCGAGGGAATTATAATTTAGACGTGGGAATGTTGCTGACATCGAGGGAATTATAATTTAGAGCGTGGGAATGTAGCTGACATCGAGGGAATTATAATTTAGAGCGTGGGAATGTTGCTGACATCAAGGGAATTATAATTTAAAGCGTGGGAATGTTGCTGACATCGAGGGAATTATAATTTAGAGCGTGGGAATGTAGCTGACATCGAGGGAATTATAATTTAGAGCGTGGGAATGTTGCTGACATCCTGGGATTATAATTTAGAGCGTGGGAATGTAACTGACATCCTGGGATTATAATTTAGAGCGTGGGAATGTTGCTGACATCCTGGGATTATAATTTAGAACGTGGGAATGTTGCTGACATCGAGGGAATTATAATTTAGAGCGTGGGAATGTAGCTGACATCGAGGGAATTATAATTCAGAGCGTGGGAATGTTGCTGACATCGAGGGAATTATAATTTAGAGCATGGGAATGTTGCTGACATCCTGGGATTATAATGTAGAGCGTGGGAATGTTGCTGACATCGAGGGAATTATAATTTAGACGTGGGAATGTTGCTGACATCGAGGGAATTATAATTTAGAGCGTGGGAATGTAGCTGACATCCTGGGATTATAATTTAGAGCGTGGGAATGTTGCTGACATCCTGGGATTATAATTTAGAGCGTGGGAATGTAGCTGACATCGAGGGAATTATAATTTAGAGCGTGGGAATGTTGCTGACATCCTGGGATTATAATTTAGAGCGTGGGAATGTAACTGACATCCTGGGATTATAATTTAGAGCGTGGGAATGTTGCTGACATCCTGGGATTATAATTTAGAACGTGGGAATGTTGCTGACATCGAGGGAATTATAATTTAGAGCGTGGGAATGTAGCTGACATCGAGGGAATTATAATTCAGAGCGTGGGAATGTTGCTGACATCAAGGGAATTATAATTTAAAGCGTGGGAATGTTGCTGACATCGAGGGAATTATAATTTAGAGCGTGGGAATGTAGCTGACATCGAGGGAATTATAATTTAGAGCGTGGGAATGTTGCTGACATCCTGGGATTATAATTTAGAGCGTGGGAATGTAACTGACATCCTGGGATTATAATTTAGAGCGTGGGAATGTTGCTGACATCTCGGGATTATAATTTAGAGCGTGGGAATGTTGCTGACATCGAGGGAATTATAATTTAGAGCGTGGGAATGTAGCTGACATCCTGGTATTATAATTTAGAGCGTGGGAATGTTGCTGACATCCTGAGATTATAATTTAGAGCGTGGGAATGTTGCTGACATCCTGGGATTATAATTTAGAGCGTGAATTTGGCTGACATCAAGGGAATTATAATTTAGAACGTGGGAATGTTGCTGACATCCTGGGACTATAATTTAAAGCGTGGGAATGTTGCTGACATCAAGGGAATATAATTTAGAGCGTGGGAATGTAGCTGACATCGAGGGAATTATAATTTAGAGCGTGGGAATGTAGCTGACATCCTGGGATTATAATTTAGAGCGTGGGAATGTTGCTGACATCGAGGGAATTATAATTTAGAGCGTGGGAATGTAGCTGACATCGAGGGAATTATAATGTAGAGCGTGGGAATGTTGCTGACATCGAGGGAATTATAATTTAGAGCGTGGGAATGTAGCTGACATCGAGGGAATTATAATGTAGAGCGTGGGAATGTTGCTGACATCCTGGGATTATAATTTAGAGCGTGCGAATGTAACTGACATCCTGGGATTATAATTTAGAGCGTGGGAATGTAGCTGACATCGAGGGAATTATAATGTAGAGCGTGGGAATGTTGCTGACATCGAGGGAATTATAATTTAGAGCGTGGGAATGTAGCTGACATCCTGGGATTATAATTTAGAGCGTGGGAATGTAGCTGACATCGAGGGATTATAATTTAGAGCGTGGGAATGTTGCTGACATCCTGAGATTATAATTTAGAGCGTGGGAATGTTGCTGACATCCTGGGATTATAATTAAGAACGTGGGAATGTTGCTGACATCGAGGGAATTATAATTTAGACGTGGGAATGTTGCTGACATCGAGGGAATTATAATTTAGAGCGTGGGAATGTAGCTGACATCGAGGGAATTATAATTTAGAGCGTGGGAATGTTGCTGACATCAAGGGAATTATAATTTAAAGCGTGGGAATGTTGCTGACATCGAGGGAATTATAATTTAGAGCGTGGGAATGTAGCTGACATCGAGGGAATTATAATTTAGAACGTGGGAATATTGCTGACATCCTGGGATTATAATTTAGAGCGTGGGAATGTAACTGACATCCTGGGATTATAATTTAGAGCGTGGGAATGTTGCTGACATCCTGGGATTATAATTTAGAACGTGGGAATGTTGCTGACATCGAGGGAATTATAATTTAGAGCGTGGGAATGTAGCTGACATCGAGGGAATTATAATTCAGAGCGTGGGAATGTTGCTGACATCGAGGGAATTATAATTTAGAGCATGGGAATGTTGCTGACATCCTGGGATTATAATGTAGAGCGTGGGAATGTTGCTGACATCGAGGGAATTATAATTTAGACGTGGGAATGTTGCTGACATCGAGGGAATTATAATTTAGAGCGTGGGAATGTAGCTGACATCCTGGGATTATAATTTAGAGCGTGGGAATGTTGCTGACATCCTGGGATTATAATTTAGAGCGTGGGAATGTAGCTGACATCGAGGGAATTATAATTTAGAGCGTGGGAATGTTGCTGACATCCTGGGATTATAATTTAGAGCGTGGGAATGTAACTGACATCCTGGGATTATAATTTAGAGCGTGGGAATGTTGCTGACATCCTGGGATTATAATTTAGAACGTGGGAATGTTGCTGACATCGAGGGAATTATAATTTAGAGCGTGGGAATGTAGCTGACATCGAGGGAATTATAATTCAGAGCGTGGGAATGTTGCTGACATCCTGGGATTATAATTTAGAGCGTGGGAATGTTGCTGACATCGAGGGAATTATAATTAAGAGCGTGGGAATGTAGCTGACATCGAGGGAATTATAATTTAGAGCGTGGGAATGTTGCTGACATCCTGGGATTATAATTAAGAGCGTGGGAATGTAGCTGACATCCTGGGATTATAATTTAGAGCGTGGGAATGTTGCTGACATCCTGGGATTATAATTTAGAGCGTGGGAATGTTGCTGACATCGAGGGAATTATAATTTAGAGCGTGGGAATGTAGCTGACATCGAGGGAATTATAATTTAGAGCGTGGGAATGTTGCTGACATCTCGGGATTATAATTTAGAGCGTGGGAATGTAGCTGACATCCTGGGATTATAATTTAGAGCGTGGGAATGTTGCTGACATCGAGGGAATTATAATTTAGAGCGTGGGAATGTAGCTGACTTTCGTGTTTGTAGGGGCCAGTCTCAATCCAAACACGATTATATTGAAAGATATTTATTACACTATTACTAATATAAAGATATGACTTACAATAATTAATTAGTGCAGCTATCCTCAACAGCGCCATGACACACATAAAACGCCAACCCGGAAAACAGTGTTGCCAACGTAATTTTTAAAATACTCATCATACACCACATCCTCCCCCTAGAGATTTAATCTCTTTGGCGGTCTAGTTACCCTTGTAGATCTTCTCAAAGGAATTGCTGGGCGTGACACAATAGTTGCTGGGCGTGGCACATTAGTGGTTGGGCGTGGCACACTAGTTGCTGGGCTTAGCATACTAGTTGCTGGTCTTGGAACAGTTTCTACACAGTCCTTATAATTTGGTTCAACTTGACCTTGTAAGGTAGCAGTAAGTGAGGGGCTAGACAACCTACTTCCAGGTGATGGTATTGGGGTAGTAGGAACTATTGAGGTTGTAGGACAATTGGTAAAAGACAACTGTGTGCTTTCGTCATAGTTGGAACATGGAACTACAGCCGCTTCCGGCAAGGAAACTGGACTTAGCTGATTCAAGTGTGCTTTCTTTAAAACCCCACCTACCGATACTAAATACAAAACTGGACTTAAAATTTTAATAACAGTACCTCTAAGAGGATAATTTGTGCCACTCTTAATTAAAACATGATCATTCTCTATGAAGTGAGGATATGATGGTATACGCTTAACCGACTTGGGATTATGCAATGGATTAATCATTGACAACATGGTTCTCGGCATATAAGATAATAACATAGAATTAGGTGACTTACAATTAACAGTAGTTTGAGTATTTCTATAATTAAACAAAAATTTACACAGTTCTAATGAAAAATCTACAACTCCTTTTTTTAAAATAATCTTCTTCAATGCTTTTTTTGCAATCTGTACATTTCTTTCTGCAAAACCATTACTTTCAGGATGATAAGGTGGAGATTTCGTAACTTTTATATTGAGATTAGTACAAAATTCTATGAATAGACTAGAATCAAAGGGTGGTCCATTATCACTTACAATTTCACATGGTAATCCCACTAATGCAAAAATACAGTATAATTCTTTAATGACAGATGTAGCATTACACTGATTCATCATTTTTATATCAATCCATTTAGAATAGGAATCACAAAATATAAGGAAATGTTGTTTTTGAAATTATTGAACATGGTTCACATGACTGACACTTTAGTTCAATATCCCTGGACATAGCAGGCCACCAAAACAAAGACCTAGCTAACATTTTAGTTCTGACCATGCCTGGGTGTCCCTCATGTAAAATTTCAAGAATATGGGCCTGACATTTTTGTGGAACAATTAATCGGGATCCAAACATTAAACATTCTTCAACAACAGATATATTATGCCTCAATTTAAAGTAAGGTAGTATAGACATATCTTTCATATGATTCGGCCAACCTGACATAGTGTATTCTAAAATTTTACATAATAATGGATCCTTCTTAGTTTCAATTGCAATTTCTATATAACTAACAGGATGATTAAAATTAATGTTACTTTCATCACACACAATTGAGTTGACAACAGGTAATCTTGATAATGCATCAGCATGACTTAATAGTCCACTTTTTCTATGCTCTATATCATAGTTATAATTTTCTAAAATTAAAGCCCAATGTTGAAGACGGTGGGCTGCCAATGTAGGAATATTTTTTAAAGGATGTAAAATGTGCTTAATAGGAGCATTGTCTGTAACAATTGTAAACTGCCTTCCCCATAAATATTTGTGAAATTTAGTAACTGCATAAATGATAGCAAGGGCTTCCCTGTCTAACTGGGAGTAGGCCTGTTGAGTTTTAGTCAAGGAACAGGATGCAAAGGCAATAGGTTTCTCAATTGTTTTAGAACCATTTTCCCCCTTAACAATGTGACACAATACTGCCCCCAAGCCTACTGGACTTGCATCACTACCCAACACTAATGGTAATGAGGGATCATAATGCACTAAGACTTTACTGTTTACCAACTTTTGTTTTGTAAATTCAAACAGTTCTTGATGTTTTTGTGACCAATTCCATTTTGATTGTTTTTCTAATAATTCTCTTAAATATTTTGTTATTGTACTCAAATTATCCATGTAATTGTTATAAAAATTTAACAACCCCAAAAAAGATCTCAACTCTTTGACATTTTGTGGCACTTTGGCATTGACTATAGCATCAACTAGAGATGGACTTGGCTTCCGTCCCTCTGCAGAGATAATATGACCCAAGTACTCAACAGAAGACGAAAACCATGAACATTTCTCAAAATTAACTTGAATATCATGTTTACTCAACCTGAACAACACTTTATTTACTGTTTCATAGCAATCCTGAAGACTAGACCCTTTTATCAAAATATCATCGATGTAACAACAAGTGTTTCCTATGCCTGACAAGACTTGATCCATCATTTTTTGAAATAATGAAGGGGCAGAAGCTATACCATAGATAAGACGCCTAAAGCGGTACAAACCTTTATGTGTATTGACTGTGAGCAACTCTTGACTTGGTTTACTTGCTAAAAGTTGGGTATATGCATCAGATAAATCTAATAAAACAAATACCTTGCCATTTGCCATACTTGCAAACACATCTTCAGCTTTGGGGAGAGGATAGCAATCAACTTTTAAGTTAGGGTTTACAGTTCTCTTAAAATCTACGCATAACCTGTATGTTCCATTTTTTTTTAATAGGTACTAAGGGTGAGGCCCACTCTGAATGTGTTACCTTGTAAATTTTTCCTTCCTCTTCCATTTTGTCCAATGACTTTGAAATAATGTCAACAATATTGTATGGTACTTGATAGGGTTTTTGGAAAACAGGTGTGCACCCTTCCTTTAAACATAAATTAGCTTCAAACCCTTTAATACACTTTTGTGGATTCTTCGAAAATACATTAGAATACTGACACTTCAATTTTTCAACTATACTTGTTATATAAACATTATCATTTGGTTTTTTAGACCCATATTGTTTCTTTACTTTCTGGACTGAAAAATAAGACTCATTAGTACACAATTTACAATTGATAGCTAGAACACTGCTTTTCTCTACAGACTTGGACACATTTTTATTACTAGACAGACAATACTGATAGGTTATTAAAATGATCTTGACAAACTAACAATGACTGACTAATGGTATTTCTCCATGACGGACACAGACAATCTAACCAATCTCGACCCAATAGTGACTTAAAATCTTTTTGTTTATCTGCACAAACTATTATTGGTAATTTTTTATTGCAATATGATACTTTAACATATATTTCCCCTGCACAAGGTATAGGACCAGTGACTGAATTTAATTTTATATTAGTTGAATTTAGTTTGTACTCTTTTTGTAAGTACCTCATATAACAAGGATATGAAATTAAGGAAATTGCTGCACCAGTGTCTATTTCCATTTCAATACAACACTTACCAATATTTACACTTACCAGTTCAGGCTTGTGATTTACCTTGTTTATTTGCAACAATTTAATATTTTGACAATTAGGACATTTTGGGCTAGAAGGTAAATCACATGAAATGCATGTACAATTACTGTTATCAAATTTGATATTATCCATTAATGATACACTGTTGACAAGTTCTTCAGCAATGTCACTCTCTACCTGTTCTTCATCGACTGACTGAAATTGATTATTTGACTCTTCGTCAACTCTGCGTACATTACGGTACCTACATTTCCTTGATGTATGACCAATCTTTTTGCAAATAAAGCACTGCCAGTCTCTCGCTGGACAGCCCTGAGGATCATGCCATCTACCACAACGATGGCACTCCTTAGTATTGGGCAACTTCTTTTTGCCAAATTCCTGACCTGATTTGTACGACTGCATTGGTTTAAAAGACTGTGTTGGTTTGTATGACTGGTTCCTTTTATAGGACTGCGACAAATTTCTGTTTGCCTGTACTTTATTCACACTTGAGTTCAAACTGAGCTGTTTCAACTGAGTATCTATGGCTTCTTCCCGCTGTATAATTTTTGCAATATCCTCAAACGACGGTTTTTCTAATGCTTACAATTTTCTTTGTACGTCATTGCTTTTAATTCCATATATTGCTTGGTGGACACATGCTTGTTCGGTATAACTACCAAAATCGCACTTCGATGCTGCCATCTTGATTCTCTTTAACATCGAGGACATAGATTCTCCTTCATTCTGTTTGATGTTATGAAATAAGTATTTGTTGGTAGAATCTAACCCTGTCGGTTCATATTTTTCTTTTAGTAGTTTAGACAATGTAGTAAGGGTTTTATCTTTAGGCAAGTCTGGCATACATTTTTCTCGGATGTAATTGTAATGGCGGGCACCAATAGTTGTAATGAAGAGCGATTTGCGCTTTGTGGATGCTGATTCTAGTGGCAATTCATTTAAATCACAGAATTCTTCAAATTGATCAAGCCAACTACTATAATTTTGGATATTTTCGTCAAATGGCTCCATGTGGCCCCACACGTGTGTCGTCGTTCTGTCGTCCATCCTCGTCGCCACTTTCGTGTTTGTAGGGGCCAGTCTCAATCCAAACACGATTTTATTGAAAGATATTTATTACACTATTACTAATATAAAGATATGACTTACAATAATTAATTAGTGCAGCTATCCTCAACAGCGCCATGACACACATAAAACGCCAACCCGGAAAACAGTGTTGCCAACGTAATTTTTAAAATACTCATCATACACCACACTGACATCGAGGGAATTATAATTTAGAGCGTGGGAATGTTGCTGACATCCTGGGATTATAATTTAAAGCGTGGGAATGTAACTGACATCCTGGGATTATAATTTAGAGCGTGGGAATGTTGCTGACATCCTGGGATTATAATTTAGAACGTGGGAATGTTGCTGACATCGAGGGAATTATAATTTAGAGCGTGGGAATGTAGCTGACATCGAGGGAATTATAATTCAGAGCGTGGGAATGTTGCTGACATCCTGGGATTATAATTTAGAGCGTGGGAATGTTGCTGACATCGAGGGAATTATAATTAAGAGCGTGGGAATGTAGCTGACATCGAGGGAATTATAATTTAGAGCGTGGGAATGTAGCTGACATCGAGGGAATTATAATGTAGAGCGTGGGAATGTTGCTGACATCGAGGGAATTATAATTTAGAGCGTGGGAATGTTGCTGACATCCTGGGATTATAATTAAGAGCGTGGGAATGTAGCTGACATCCTGGGATTATAATTTAGAGCGTGGGAATGTTGCTGACATCCTGGGATTATAATTAAGAGCGTGGGAATGTAGCTGACATCCTGGGATTATAATTTAGAGCGTGGGAATGTTGCTGACATCCTGGGATTATAATTTAGAGCGTGGGAATGCTGCTGACATCGAGGGATTATAATTTAGAGCGTGGGAATGTAGCTGACATCCTGGGATTATAATTTAGAGCGTGGGAATGTTGCTGACATCTCGGGATTATAATTTAGAGCGTGGGAATGTAGCTGACATCCTGGGATTATAATTTAGAGCGTGGGAATGTAGCTGACATCGAGGGAATTATAATTTAGAGCGTGGGAATGTAGCTGACATCGAGGGAATTATAATTTAGAGCGTGGGAATGTTGCTGACATCCTGGGATTATAATTTAAAGCGTGGGAATGTAGCTGACATCGAGGGAATTATAATTTAGAGCGTGGGAATGTAGCTGACATCCTGGGATTATAATTTAGAGCGTGGGAATGTAGCTGACATCCTGGGATTATAATTTAGAGCGTGGGATAGCTGCTGACATCGAGGGAATTATAATTTAGAGCGTGGGAATGTAGCTGACATCGAGGGAATTATAATGTAGAGCGTGGGAATGTTGCTGACATCGAGGGAATTATAATTTAGAGCGTGAGAATGTTGCTGACATCCTGGGATTATAATTTAAAGCGTGGGAATGTAGCTGACATCGAGGGAATTATAATTTAGAGCGTGGGAATGTAGCTGACATCCTGGGATTATAATTTAGAGCGTGGGAATGTAGCTGACATCCTGGGATTATAATTTAGAGCGTGGGAATGTTGCTGACATCGAGGGAATTATAATTTAGAGCGTGGGAATGTAGCTGATATCGAGGGAATTATAATTTAGAGCGTGGGAATGTAGCTGACATCGAGGGAATTATAATGTAGAGCGTGGGAATGTTGCTGACATCGAGGGAATTATAATTTAGAGCGTGGGAATGTTGCTGACATCTCGGGATTATAATTTAGAGCGTGGGAATGTAGCTGACATCGAGGGAATTATAATTTAGAGCGTGATAATGTTGCTGACATCTCGGGATTATAATTTAGAGCGTGGGAATGTAGCTGACATCCTGGGATTATAATTTAGAGCGTGGGAATGTAGCTGACATCCTGGGATTATAATTTAGAGCGTGGGAATGTAGCTGATATCAAGGGAATTATAATTTATAGCGTGGGAATGTTGCTGATATCCTGAGATTATAATTTAGAGCGTGGGAATGTTGCTGACATCGAGGGAATTATAATTTAGAGCGTGGGAATGTTGCTGACATCCTGGGATTATAATTTAGAGCGTGGGAATGTTGCTGACATCAAGGGAATTATAATTTAGAGCGTGGGAATGTAGCTGACATCCTGGGATTATAATTAAGAGCGTGGGAATGTAGCTGACATCCTGGGATTATAATTTAGAGCGTGGGAATGTTGCTGACATCCTGGGATTATAATTTAGAGCGTGGGAATGTTGCTGACATCAAGGGAATTATAATTTAGAGCGTGGGAATGTTGCTGACATCGAGGGAATTATAATTTAGAGCGTGGGAATGTAGCTGACATCGAGGGAATTATAATTTAGACGTGGGAATGTTGCCGACATCGAGGGAATTATAATTTAGAGCGTGGGAATGTAGCTGACATCGAGGGAATTATAATTTAGACGTGGGAATGTTGCCGACATCGAGGGAATTATAATTTAGAGCGTGGGAATGTAGCTGACATCGAGGGAATTATAATTTAGAGCGTGGGAATGTTGCTGACATCCTGGGATTACAATAAGAGCGTGGGAATGTTGCTGACATCAAGAAAATTATAATTTATAGCGTGGGAATGTTGCTGACATCGAGGGAATTATAATTTAGAGCGTGGGAATGTTGCTGACATCCTGGGATTATAATAAGAGCGTGGGAATGTTGCTGACATCAAGAAAATTATAATTTATAGCGTGGGAATGTTGCTGATATCCTGAGATTATAATTTAGAGCGTGGGAATGTTGCTGACATCGAGGGAATTATAATTTAGAGCGTGGGAATGTTGCTGACATCCTGGGATTATAATTTAGAGCGTGGGAATGTTGCTGACATCAAGGGAATTATAATTTAGAGCGTGGGAATGTAGCTGACATCCTGGGATTATAATTTAGAGCGTGGGAATGTAGCTGATATCAAGGGAATTATAATTTATAGCGTGGGAATGTTGCTGATATCCTGAGATTATAATTTAGAGCGTGGGAATGTAGCTGACATCGAGGGAATTATAATTTAGAGCGTGGGAATGTTGCTGACATCTCGGGATTATAATTTAGAGCGTGATTATGTAGCTAACATCGAGGGAATTATAATTTAGAGCGTGAAAATGTTGCTGACATCTCGGGATTATAATTTAGAGCGTGGGAATGTAGCTGACATCCTGGGATTATAATTTAGAGCGTGGGAATGTAGCTGACATCCTGGGATTATAATTTAGAGCGTGGGAATGTAGCTGATATCAAGGGAATTATAATTTATAGCGTGGGAATGTTGCTGATATCCTGAGATTATAATTTAGAGCGTGGGAATGTTGCTGACATCCTGGGATTATAATTTAGAACGTGGGAATGTTGCTGACATCGAGGGAATTATAATTTAGAGCGTAGGAATGTTGCTGACATCCTGGGATTATAATTTAGAGCGTGGGAATGTTGCTGACATCAAGGGAATTATAATTTATAGCGTGGGAATGTTGCTGACATCGAGGGAATTATAATTTAGAGCGTGGGAATGTTGCTGACATCCTGGGATTATAATAAGAGCGTGGGAATGTTGCTGACATCAAGAAAATTATAATTTATAGCGTGGGAATGTTGCTGATATCCTGAGATTATAATTTAGAGCGTGGGAATGTTGCTGACATCGAGGGAATTATAATTTAGAGCGTGGGAATGTTGCTGACATCCTGGGATTATAATTTAGAGCGTGGGAATGTTGCTGACATCAAGGGAATTATAATTTAGAGCGTGGGAATGTAGCTGACATCCTGGGATTATAATTTAGAGCGTGGGAATGTAGCTGATATCAAGGGAATTATAATTTATAGCGTGGGAATGTTGCTGATATCCTGAGATTATAATTTAGAGCGTGGGAATGTAGCTGACATCAAGGGAATTATAATTTAGAGCGTGGGAATGTTGCTGACATCTCGGGATTATAATTTAGAGCGTGATTATGTAGCTAACATCGAGGGAATTATAATTTAGAGCGTGGGAATGTTGCTGACATCTCGGGATTATAATTTAGAGCGTGGGAATGTAGCTGACATCCTGGGATTATAATTTAGAGCGTGGGAATGTAGCTGACATCCTGGGATTATAATTTAGAGCGTGGGAATGTAGCTGATATCAAGGGAATTATAATTTATAGCGTGGGAATGTTGCTGATATCCTGAGATTATAATTTAGAGCGTGGGAATGTTGCTGACATCCTGGGATTATAATTTAGAACGTGGGAATGTTGCTGACATCGAGGGAATTATAATTTAGAGCGTGGGAATGTAGCTGACATCGAGGGAATTATAATTCAGAGCGTGGGAATGTTGCTGACATCGAGGGAATTATAATTTAGAGCATGGGAATGTTGCTGACATCCTGGGATTATAATGTAGAGCGTGGGAATGTTGCTGACATCGAGGGAATTATAATTTAGACGTGGGAATGTTGCTGACATCGAGGGAATTATAATTTAGAGCGTGGGAATGTAGCTGACATCCTGGGATTATAATTTAGAGCGTGGGAATGTTGCTGACATCCTGGGATTATAATTTAGAGCGTGGGAATGTAGCTGACATCGAGGGAATTATAATTTAGAGCGTGGGAATGTTGCTGACATCCTGGGATTATAATTTAGAGCGTGGGAATGTAACTGACATCCTGGGATTATAATTTAGAGCGTGGGAATGTTGCTGACATCCTGGGATTATAATTTAGAACGTGGGAATGTTGCTGACATCGAGGGAATTATAATTTAGAGCGTGGGAATGTAGCTGACATCGAGGGAATTATAATTCAGAGCGTGGGAATGTTGCTGACATCCTGGGATTATAATTTAGAGCGTGGGAATGTTGCTGATATCCTGGGATTATAATTTAAAGCGTGGGAATGTAGCTGACATCGAGGGAATTATAATTTAGAGCGTGGGAATGTAGCTGACATCCTGGGATTATAATTTAGAGCGTGGGAATGTAGCTGACATCCTGGGATTATAATTTAGAGCGTGGGAATGTAGCTGACATCCTGGGATTATAATTTAGAGCGTGGGAATGTTGCTGACATCCTGGGATTATAATGTAGAGCGTGGGAATGTTGCTGACATCGAGGGAATTATAATTTAGAGCGTGGGAATGTAGCTGACATCGAGGGAATTATAATTTAGAGCGTGGGAATGTTGCTGACATCCTGGGATTATAATTAAGAGCGTGGGAATGTAGCTGACATCCTGGGATTATAATTTAGAGCGTGGGAATGTTGCTGACATCCTGGGATTATAATTTAGAGCGTGGGAATGTTGCTGACATCGAGGGAATTATAATTTAGAGCGTGGGAATGTAGCTGACATCGAGGGAATTATAATTTAGAGCGTGGGAATGTTGCTGACATCTCGGGATTATAATTTAGAGCGTGGGAATGTAGCTGACATCCTGGGATTATAATTTAGAGCGTGGGAATGTTGCTGACATCGAGGGAATTATAATTTAGAGCGTGGGAATGTAGCTGACTTTCGTGTTTGTAGGGGCCAGTCTCAATCCAAACACGATTATATTGAAAGATATTTATTACACTATTACTAATATAAAGATATGACTTACAATAATTAATTAGTGCAGCTATCCTCAACAGCGCCATGACACACATAAAACGCCAACCCGGAAAACAGTGTGGCCAACGTAATTTTTAAAATACTCATCATACACCACATCCTCCCCCTAGAGATTTAATCTCTTTGGCGGTCTAGTTACCCTTGTAGATCTTCTCAAAGGAATTGCTGGGCGTGACACAATAGTTGCTGGGCGTGGCACATTAGTGGTTGGGCGTGGCACACTAGTTGCTGGGCTTAGCATACTAGTTGCTGGTCTTGGAACAGTTTCTACACAGTCCTTATAATTTGGTTCAACTTGACCTTGTAAGGTAGCAGTAAGTGAGGGGCTAGACAACCTACTTCCAGGTGATGGTATTGGGGTAGTAGGAACTATTGAGGTTGTAGGACAATTGGTAAAAGACAACTGTGTGCTTTCGTCATAGTTGGAACATGGAACTACAGCCGCTTCCGGCAAGGAAACTGGACTTAGCTGATTCAAGTGTGCTTTCTTTAAAACCCCACCTACCGATACTAAATACAAAACTGGACTTAAAATTTTAATAACAGTACCTCTAAGAGGATAATTTGTGCCACTCTTAATTAAAACATGATCATTCTCTATGAAGTGAGGATATGATGGTATACGCTTAACCGACTTGGGATTATGCAATGGATTAATCATTGACAACATGGTTCTCGGCATATAAGATAATAACATAGAATTAGGTGACTTACAATTAACAGTAGTTTGAGTATTTCTATAATTAAACAAAAATTTACACAGTTCTAATGAAAAATCTACAACTCCTTTTTTTAAAATAATCTTCTTCAATGCTTTTTTTGCAATCTGTACATTTCTTTCTGCAAAACCATTACTTTCAGGATGATAAGGTGGAGATTTCGTAACTTTTATATTGAGATTAGTACAAAATTCTATGAATAGACTAGAATCAAAGGGTGGTCCATTATCACTTACAATTTCACATGGTAATCCCACTAATGCAAAAATACAGTATAATTCTTTAATGACAGATGTAGCATTACACTGATTCATCATTTTTATATCAATCCATTTAGAATAGGAATCACAAAATATAAGGAAATGTTGTTTTTGAAATTATTGAACATGGTTCACATGACTGACACTTTAGTTCAATATCCCTGGACATAGCAGGCCACCAAAACAAAGACCTAGCTAACATTTTAGTTCTGACCATGCCTGGGTGTCCCTCATGTAAAATTTCAAGAATATGGGCCTGACATTTTTGTGGAACAATTAATCGGGATCCAAACATTAAACATTCTTCAACAACAGATATATTATGCCTCAATTTAAAGTAAGGTAGTATAGACATATCTTTCATATGATTCGGCCAACCTGACATAGTGTATTCTAAAATTTTACATAATAATGGATCCTTCTTAGTTTCAATTGCAATTTCTATATAACTAACAGGATGATTAAAATTAATGTTACTTTCATCACACACAATTGAGTTGACAACAGGTAATCTTGATAATGCATCAGCATGACTTAATAGTCCACTTTTTCTATGCTCTATATCATAGTTATAATTTTCTAAAATTAAAGCCCAATGTTGAAGACGGTGGGCTGCCAATGTAGGAATATTTTTTAAAGGATGTAAAATGTGCTTAATAGGAGCATTGTCTGTAACAATTGTAAACTGCCTTCCCCATAAATATTTGTGAAATTTAGTAACTGCATAAATGATAGCAAGGGCTTCCCTGTCTAACTGGGAGTAGGCCTGTTGAGTTTTAGTCAAGGAACAGGATGCAAAGGCAATAGGTTTCTCAATTGTTTTAGAACCATTTTCCCCCTTAACAATGTGACACAATACTGCCCCCAAGCCTACTGGACTTGCATCACTACCCAACACTAATGGTAATGAGGGATCATAATGCACTAAGACTTTACTGTTTACCAACTTTTGTTTTGTAAATTCAAACAGTTCTTGATGTTTTTGTGACCAATTCCATTTTGATTGTTTTTCTAATAATTCTCTTAAATATTTTGTTATTGTACTCAAATTATCCATGTAATTGTTATAAAAATTTAACAACCCCAAAAAAGATCTCAACTCTTTGACATTTTGTGGCACTTTGGCATTGACTATAGCATCAACTAGAGATGGACTTGGCTTCCGTCCCTCTGCAGAGATAATATGACCCAAGTACTCAACAGAAGACGAAAACCATGAACATTTCTCAAAATTAACTTGAATATCATGTTTACTCAACCTGAACAACACTTTATTTACTGTTTCATAGCAATCCTGAAGACTAGACCCTTTTATCAAAATATCATCGATGTAACAACAAGTGTTTCCTATGCCTGACAAGACTTGATCCATCATTTTTTGAAATAATGAAGGGGCAGAAGCTATACCATAGATAAGACGCCTAAAGCGGTACAAACCTTTATGTGTATTGACTGTGAGCAACTCTTGACTTGGTTTACTTGCTAAAAGTTGGGTATATGCATCAGATAAATCTAATAAAACAAATACCTTGCCATTTGCCATACTTGCAAACACATCTTCAGCTTTGGGGAGAGGATAGCAATCAACTTTTAAGTTAGGGTTTACAGTTCTCTTAAAATCTACGCATAACCTGTATGTTCCATTTTTTTTTAATAGGTACTAAGGGTGAGGCCCACTCTGAATGTGTTACCTTGAAATTTTTCCTTCCTCTTCCATTTTGTCCAATGACTTTGAAATAATGTCAACAATATTGTATGGTACTTGATAGGGTTTTTGGAAAACAGGTGTGCAGCCTTCCTTTAAACATAAATTAGCTTCAAACCCTTTAATACACTTTTGTGGATTCTTCGAAAATACATTAGAATACTGACACTTCAGTTTTTCAACTATACTTGTTATATAAACATTATCATTTGGTTTTTTAGACCCATATTGTTTCTTTACTTTCTGGACTGAAAAATAAGACTCATTAGTACACAATTTACAATTCATAGCTAGAACACTGCTTTTCTCTACAGACTTGGACACATTTTTATTACTAGACAGACAATACTGATAGGTTATTAAAATGATCTTGACAAACTAACAATGACTGACTAATGGTATTTCTCCATGACGGACACAGACAATCTAACCAATCTCGACCCAATAGTGACTTAAAATCTTTTTGTTTATCTGCACAAACTATTATTGGTAATTTTTTATTGCAATATGATACTTTAACATATATTTCCCCTGCACAAGGTATAGGACCAGTCACTGAATTAAATTTTATATTAGTTGAATTTAGTTTGTACTCTTTTTGTAAGTACCTCATATAACAAGGATATGAAATTAAGGAAATTGCTGCACCAGTGTCTATTTCCATTTCAATACAACACTTACCAATATTTACACTTACCAGTTCAGGCTTGTGATTTACCTTGTTTATTTGCAACAATTTAATATTTTGACAATTAGGACATTTTGGGCTAGAAGGTAAATCACATGAAATGCATGTACAATTACTGTTATCAAATTTGATATTATCCATTAATGATACACTGTTGACAAGTTCTTCAGCAATGTCACTCTCTACCTGTTCTTCATCGACTGACTGAAATTGATTATTTGACTCTTCGTCAACTCTGCGTACATTACGGTACCTACATTTCCTTGATGTATGACCAATCTTTTTGCAAATAAAGCACTGCCAGTCTCTCGCTGGACAGCCCTGAGGATCATGCCATCTACCACAACGATGGCACTCCTTAGTATTGGGCAACTTCTTTTTGCCAAATTCCTGACCTGATTTGTACGACTGCATTGGTTTAAAAGACTGTGTTGGTTTGTATGACTGGTTCCTTTTATAGGACTGCGACAAATTTCTGTTTGCCTGTACTTTATTCACACTTGAGTTCAAACTGAGCTGTTTCAACTGAGTATCTATGGCTTCTTCCCGCTGTATAATTTTTGCAATATCCTCAAACGACGGTTTTTCTAATGCTTACAATTTTCTTTGTACGTCATTGCTTTTAATTCCATATATTGCTTGGTGGACACATGCTTGTTCGGTATAACTACCAAAATCGCACTTCGATGCTGCCATCTTGATTCTCTTTAACATCGAGGACATAGATTCTCCTTCATTCTGTTTGATGTTATGAAATAAGTATTTGTTGGTAGAATCTAACCCTGTCGGTTCATATTTTTCTTTTAGTAGTTTAGACAATGTTGTAAGGGTTTTATCTTTAGGCAAGTCTGGCAGACATTTTTCTCGGATGTAATTGTAATGGCGGGCACCAATAGTTGTAATGAAGAGCGATTTGCGCTTTGTGGATGCTGATTCTGGTGGCAATTCATTTAAATCACAGAATTCATCAAAATTGATCAAGCCAACTACTATAATATTGGATATTTTCGTCAAATGGCTCCATGTGGCCCCACACGTGTGTCGTCGTTCTGTCGTCCATCCTCGTCGCCACTTTCGTGTTTGTAGGGGCCAGTCTCAATCCAAACACGATTTTATTGAAAGATATTTATTACACTATTACTAATATAAAGATATGACTTACAATAATTAATTAGTGCAGCTATCCTCAACAGCGCCATGACACACATAAAACGCCAACCCGGAAAACAGTGTTGCCAACGTAATTTTTAAAATACTCATCATACACCACACTGACATCGAGGGAATTATAATTTAGAGCGTGGGAATGTTGCTGACATCCTGGGATTATAATTTAAAGCGTGGGAATGTAACTGACATCCTGGGATTATAATTTAGAGCGTGGGAATGTTGCTGACATCCTGGGATTATAATTTAGAACGTGGGAATGTTGCTGACATCGAGGGAATTATAATTTAGAGCGTGGGAATGTAGCTGACATCGAGGGAATTATAATTCAGAGCGTGGGAATGTTGCTGACATCCTGGGATTATAATTTAGAGCGTGGGAATGTTGCTGACATCGAGGGAATTATAATTAAGAGCGTGGGAATGTAGCTGACATCGAGGGAATTATAATTTAGAGCGTGGGAATGTAGCTGACATCGAGGGAATTATAATGTAGAGCGTGGGAATGTTGCTGACATCGAGGGAATTATAATTTAGAGCGTGGGAATGTTGCTGACATCCTGGGATTATAATTAAGAGCGTGGGAATGTAGCTGACATCCTGGGATTATAATTTAGAGCGTGGGAATGTTGCTGACATCCTGGGATTATAATTAAGAGCGTGGGAATGTAGCTGACATCCTGGGATTATAATTTAGAGCGTGGGAATGTTGCTGACATCCTGGGATTATAATTTAGAGCGTGGGAATGCTGCTGACATCGAGGGATTATAATTTAGAGCGTGGGAATGTAGCTGACATCCTGGGATTATAATTTAGAGCGTGGGAATGTTGCTGACATCTCGGGATTATAATTTAGAGCGTGGGAATGTAGCTGACATCCTGGGATTATAATTTAGAGCGTGGGAATGTAGCTGACATCGAGGGAATTATAATTTAGAGCGTGGGAATGTAGCTGACATCGAGGGAATTATAATTTAGAGCGTGGGAATGTTGCTGACATCCTGGGATTATAATTTAAAGCGTGGGAATGTAGCTGACATCGAGGGAATTATAATTTAGAGCGTGGGAATGTAGCTGACATCCTGGGATTATAATTTAGAGCGTGGGAATGTAGCTGACATCCTGGGATTATAATTTAGAGCGTGGGAATGCTGCTGACATCGAGGGAATTATAATTTAGAGCGTGGGAATGTAGCTGACATCGAGGGAATTATAATGTAGAGCGTGGGAATGTTGCTGACATCGAGGGAATTATAATTTAGAGCGTGAGAATGTTGCTGACATCCTGGGATTATAATTTAAAGCGTGGGAATGTAGCTGACATCGAGGGAATTATAATTTAGAGCGTGGGAATGTAGCTGACATCCTGGGATTATAATTTAGAGCGTGGGAATGTAGCTGACATCCTGGGATTATAATTTAGAGCGTGGGAATGTTGCTGACATCGAGGGAATTATAATTTAGAGCGTGGGAATGTAGCTGATATCGAGGGAATTATAATTTAGAGCGTGGGAATGTAGCTGACATCGAGGGAATTATAATGTAGAGCGTGGGAATGTTGCTGACATCGAGGGAATTATAATTTAGAGCGTGGGAATGTTGCTGACATCTCGGGATTATAATTTAGAGCGTGGGAATGTAGCTGACATCGAGGGAATTATAATTTAGAGCGTGATAATGTTGCTGACATCTCGGGATTATAATTTAGAGCGTGGGAATGTAGCTGACATCCTGGGATTATAATTTAGAGCGTGGGAATGTAGCTGACATCCTGGGATTATAATTTAGAGCGTGGGAATGTAGCTGATATCAAGGGAATTATAATTTATAGCGTGGGAATGTTGCTGATATCCTGAGATTATAATTTAGAGCGTGGGAATGTTGCTGACATCGAGGGAATTATAATTTAGAGCGTGGGAATGTTGCTGACATCCTGGGATTATAATTTAGAGCGTGGGAATGTTGCTGACATCAAGGGAATTATAATTTAGAGCGTGGGAATGTAGCTGACATCCTGGGATTATAATTAAGAGCGTGGGAATGTAGCTGACATCCTGGGATTATAATTTAGAGCGTGGGAATGTTGCTGACATCCTGGGATTATAATTTAGAGCGTGGGAATGTTGCTGACATCAAGGGAATTATAATTTAGAGCGTGGGAATGTTGCTGACATCGAGGGAATTATAATTTAGAGCGTGGGAATGTAGCTGACATCGAGGGAATTATAATTTAGACGTGGGAATGTTGCCGACATCGAGGGAATTATAATTTAGAGCGTGGGAATGTAGCTGACATCGAGGGAATTATAATTTAGACGTGGGAATGTTGCCGACATCGAGGGAATTATAATTTAGAGCGTGGGAATGTAGCTGACATCGAGGGAATTATAATTTAGAGCGTGGGAATGTTGCTGACATCCTGGGATTATAATAAGAGCGTGGGAATGTTGCTGACATCAAGAAAATTATAATTTATAGCGTGGGAATGTTGCTGACATCGAGGGAATTATAATTTAGAGCGTGGGAATGTTGCTGACATCCTGGGATTATAATAAGAGCGTGGGAATTTTGCTGACATCAAGAAAATTATAATTTATAGCGTGGGAATGTTGCTGATATCCTGAGATTATAATTTAGAGCGTGGGAATGTTGCTGACATCGAGGGAATTATAATTTAGAGCGTGGGAATGTTGCTGACATCCTGGGATTATAATTTAGAGCGTGGGAATGTTGCTGACATCAAGGGAATTATAATTTAGAGCGTGGGAATGTAGCTGACATCCTGGGATTATAATTTAGAGCGTGGGAATGTAGCTGATATCAAGGGAATTATAATTTATAGCGTGGGAATGTTGCTGATATCCTGAGATTATAATTTAGAGCGTGGGAATGTAGCTGACATCGAGGGAATTATAATTTAGAGCGTGGGAATGTTGCTGACGTCTCGGGATTATAATTTAGAGCGTGATTATGTAGCTAACATCGAGGGAATTATAATTTAGAGCGTGGGAATGTTGCTGACATCTCGGGATTATAATTTAGAGCGTGGGAATGTAGCTGACATCCTGGGATTATAATTTAGAGCGTGGGAATGTAGCTGACATCCTGGGATTATAATTTAGAGCGTGGGAATGTAGCTGATATCAAGGGAATTATAATTTATAGCGTGGGAATGTTGCTGATATCCTGAGATTATAATTTAGAGCGTGGGAATGTTGCTGACATCCTGGGATTATAATTTAGAGCGTGGGAATGTTGCTGACATCGAGGGAATTATAATTTAGAGCGTGGGAATGTAGCTGATATCAAGGGAATTATAATTTATAGCGTGGGAATGTTGCTGATATCCTGAGATTATAATTTAGAGCGTGGGAATGTAGCTGACATCCTGGGATTATAATTTAGAGCGTGGGAATGTTGCTGACATCGAGGGAATTATAATTTAGAGCGTGGGAATGTAGCTGACATCGAGGGAATTATAATGTAGAGCGTGGGAATGTTGCTGACATCGAGGGAATTATAATTTAGAGCGTGGGAATGTTGCTGATATCCTGGGATTATAATTTAAAGCGTGGGAATGTAGCTGACATCGAGGGAATTATAATTTAGAGCGTGGGAATGTAGCTGACATCCTGGGATTATAATTTAGAGCGTGGGAATGTAGCTGACATCCTGGGATTATAATTTAGAGCGTGGGAATGTTGCTGACATCTCGGGATTATAATTTAGAGCGTGGGAATGTAGCTGACATCAAGGGAATTATAATTTATAGCGTGGGAATGTTGCTGATATCCTGAGATTATAATTTAGAGCGTGGGAATGTTGCTGACATCGAGGGAATTATAATTTAGAGCGTGGGAATGTTGCTGACATCCTGGGATTATAATTTAGAGCGTGGGAATGTTGCTGACATCAAGGGAATTATAATTTAGAGCGTGGGAATGTAGCTGACATCGAGGGAATTATAATTCAGAGCGTGGGAATGTTGCTGACATCCTGGGATTATAATTTAGAGCGTGGGAATGTAGCTGACATCCTGGGATTATAATTTAGAGCGTGGGAATGTTGCTGACATCGAGGGAATTATAATTTAGAGCGTGGGAATGTAGCTGATATCAAGGGAATTATAATTTATAGCGTGGGAATGTTGCTGATATCCTGAGATTATAATTTAGAGCGTGGGAATGTTGCTGACATCGAGGGAATTATAATTTAGAGCGTGGGAATGTTGCTGACATCCTGGGATTATAATTTAGAGCGTGGGAATGTTGCTGACATCAAGGGAATTATAATTTAGAGCGTGGGAATGTAGCTGACATCGAGGGAATTATAATTCAGAGCGTGGGAATGTTGCTGACATCCTGGGATTATAATTTAGAGCGTGGGAATGTAGCTGACATCCTGGGATTATAATTTAGAGCGTGGGAATGTTGCTGACATCGAGGGATTATAATTTAGAGCGTGGGAATGTAGCTGACATCCTGGGATTATAATTTAGAGCGTGGGAATGTAGCTGATATCAAGGGAATTATAATTTAGACGTGGGAATGTTGCCGACATCGAGGGAATTATAATTTAGAGCGTGGGAATGTAGCTGACATCGAGGGAATTATAATTTAGAGCGTGGGAATGTTGCTGACATCCTGGGATTATAATTTAGAGCGTGGGAATGTTGCTGACATCAAGGGAATTATAATTTAGAGCGTGGGAATGTAGCTGACATCGAGGGAATTATAATTCAGAGCGTGGGAATGTTGCTGACATCCTGGGATTATAATTTAGAGCGTGGGAATGTAGCTGACATCCTGGGATTATAATTTAGAGCGTGGGAATGTTGCTGACATCGAGGGATTATAATTTAGAGCGTGGGAATGTAGCTGACATCCTGGGATTATAATTTAGAGCGTGGGAATGTAGCTGACATCGAGGGAATTATAATTTAGACGTGGGAATGTTGCCGACATCGAGGGAATTATAATTTAGAGCGTGGGAATGTAGCTGACATCGAGGGAATTATAATTTAGAGCGTGGGAATGTTGCTGACATCCTGGGATTATAATTTAGAGCGTGGGAATGTAGCTGACATCCTGGGATTATAATTTAGAGCGTGGGAATGTTGCTGATATCAAGGGAATTATAATTTATAGCGTGGGAATGTTGCTGATATCCTGAGATTATAATTTAGAGCGTGGGAATGTAGCTGACATCGAGGGAATTATAATTTAGAGCGTGGGAATGTTGCTGACATCTCGGGATTATAATTTAGAGCGTGGGAATGTAGCTGACATCGAGGGAATTATAATTTAGAGCGTGGGAATGTTGCTGACATCTCGGGATTATAATTTAGAGCGTGGGAATGTAGCTGACATCCTGGGATTATAATTTAGAGCGTGGGAATGTAGCTGACATCCTGGGATTATAATTTAGAGCGTGGGAATGTAGCTGATATCAAGGGAATTATAATTTATAGCGTGGGAATGTTGCTGATATCCTGAGATTATAATTTAGAGCGTGGGAATGTTGCTGACATCCTGGGATTATAATTTAGAGCGTGGGAATGTTGCTGACATCGAGGGAATTATAATTTATAGCGTGGGAATGTTGCTGATATCCTGAGATTATAATTTAGAGCGTGGGAATGTAGCTGACATCCTGGGATTATAATTTAGAGCGTGGGATAGCTGCTGACATCGAGGGAATTATAATTTAGAGCGTGGGAATGTAGCTGACATCGAGGGAATTATAATGTAGAGCGTGGGAATGTTGCTGACATCGAGGGAATTATAATTTAGAGCGTGGGAATGTTGCTGACATCCTGGGATTATAATTTAAAGCGTGGGAATGTAGCTGACATCGAGGGAATTATAATTTAGAGCGTGGGAATGTAGCTGACATCCTGGGATTATAATTTAGAGCGTGGGAATGTAGCTGACATCCTGGGATTATAATTTAGAGCGTGGGAATGTTGCTGACATCGAGGGAATTATAATTTAGAGCGTGGGAATGTAGCTGATATCGAGGGAATTATAATTTAGAGCGTGGGAATGTAGCTGACATCGAGGGAATTATAATGTAGAGCGTGGGAATGTTGCTGACATCGAGGGAATTATAATTTAGAGCGTGGGAATGTAGCTGACATCGAGGGAATTATAATTTAGAGCGTGGGAATGTTGCTGACATCTCGGGATTATAATTTAGAGCGTGGGAATGTAGCTGACATCAAGGGAATTATAATTTATAGCGTGGGAATGTTGCTGATATCCTGAGATTATAATTTAGAGCGTGGGAATGTTGCTGACATCCTGGGATTATAATTTAGAGCGTGGGAATGTAGCTGATATCAAGGGAATTATAATTTATAGCGTGGGAATGTTGCTGATATCCTGAGATTATAATTTAGAGCGTGGGAATGTTGCTGACATCAAGGGAATTATAATTTAGAGCGTGGGAATGTTGCTGACATCCTGGGATTATAATTTAGAGCGTGGGAATGTTGCTGACATCAAGGGAATTATAATTTAGAGCGTGGGAATGTAGCTGACATCGAGGGAATTATAATTCAGAGCGTGGGAATGTTGCTGACATCCTGGGATTATAATTTAGAGCGTGGGAATGTAGCTGACATCCTGGGATTATAATTTAGAGCGTGGGAATGTTGCTGACATCGAGGGAATTATAATTTAGAGCGTGGGAATGTAGCTGATATCGAGGGAATTATAATTTAGAGCGTGGGAATGTAGCTGACATCGAGGGAATTATAATGTAGAGCGTGGGAATGTTGCTGACATCGAGGGAATTATAATTTAGAGCGTGGGAATGTAGCTGACATCGAGGGAATTATAATTTAGAGCGTGGGAATGTAGCTGACATCCTGGGATTATAATTTAGAGCGTGGGAATGTAGCTGACATCGAGGGAATTATAATGTAGAGCGTGGGAATGTTGCTGACATCCTGGGATTATAATTTAGAGCGTGCGAATGTAACTGACATCCTGGGATTATAATTTAGAGCGTGGGAATGTTGCTGACATCCTGAAATTATAATTTAGAGCGTGGGAATGTTGCTGACATCGAGGGAATTATAATTTAGAGCGTGGGAATGTAGCTGACATCCTGGGATTAAAATTTAGAGCGTGGGAATGTAGCTGACATCGAGGGATTATAATTTAGAGCGTGGGAATGTAGCTGACATCGAGGGAATTATAATTCAGAGCGTGGGAATGTAGCTGACATCGAGGGAATTATAATTTAGAGCGTGGGAATGTTGCTGACATCCTGGGATTATAATTTAAAGCGTGGGAATGTAGCTGACATCGAGGGAATTATAATTTAGAGCGTGGGAATGTAGCTGACATCCTGGGATTATAATTTAGAGCGTGGGAATGTAGCTGACATCCTGGGATTATAATTTAGAGCGTGGGAATGTTGCTGACATCGAGGGAATTATAATTTAGAGCGTGGGAATGTAGCTGATATCGAGGGAATTATAATTTAGAGCGTGGGAATGTAGCTGACATCGAGGGAATTATAATGTAGAGCGTGGGAATGTTGCTGACATCGAGGGAATTATAATTTAGAGCGTGGGAATGTAGCTGACATCGAGGGAATTATAATTTAGAGCGTGGGAATGTTGCTGACATCTCGGGATTATAATTTAGAGCGTGAAATGTTGCTGACATCTCGGGATTATAATTTAGAGCGTGGGAATGTAGCTGACATCCTGGGATTATAATTTAGAGCGTGGGAATGTAGCTGACATCCTGGGATTATAATTTAGAGCGTGGGAATGTAGCTGATATCAAGGGAATTATAATTTATAGCGTGGGAATGTTGCTGATATCCTGAGATTATAATTTAGAGCGTGGGAATGTTGCTGACATCGAGGGAATTATAATTTAGAGCGTGGGAATGTTGCTGACATCCTGGGATTATAATTTAGAGCGTGGGAATGTTGCTGACATCAAGGGAATTATAATTTAGAGCGTGGGAATGTAGCTGACATCCTGGGATTATAATTTAAAGCGTGGGAATGTAGCTGACATCCCGGGATTATAATTTAGAGCGTGGGAATGTTGCTGACATCCTGGGATTATAATTTAGAGCGTGGGAATGTTGCTGACATCAAGGGAATTATAATTTAGAGCGTGGGAATGTTGCTGACATCGAGGGAATTATAATTTAGAGCGTGGGAATGTAGCTGACATCGAGGGAATTATAATTTAGACGTGGGAATGTTGCCGACATCGAGGGAATTATAATTTAGAGCGTGGGAATGTAGCTGACATCGAGGGAATTATAATTTAGACGTGGGAATGTTGCCGACATCGAGGGAATTATAATTTAGAGCGTGGGAATGTAGCTGACATCGAGGGAATTATAATTTAGAGCGTGGGAATGTTGCTGACATCCTGGGATTATAATTAAGAGCGTGGGAATGTTGCTGACATCGAGAGAATTATAATTTATAGCGTGGGAATGTTGCTGATATCCTGAGATTATAATTTAGAGCGTGGGAATGTTGCTGACATCGAGGGAATTATAATTTAGAGCGTGGGAATGTTGCTGACATCCTGGGATTATAATTTAGAGCGTGGGAATGTTGCTGACATCAAGGGAATTATAATTTAGAGCGTGGGAATGTTGCTGACATCCTGGGATTATAATTAAGAGCGTGGGAATGTTGCTGACATCGAGGGAATTATAATTTAGAGCGTGGGAATGTTGCTGACATCCTGGGATTATAATTAGAGCATGGGAATGTAGCTGACATCAAGAAAATTATAATTTATAGCGTGGGAATGTTGCTGATATCCTGAGATTATAATTTAGAGCGTGGGAATGTTGCTGACATCGAGGGAATTATAATTTAGAGCGTGGGAATGTTGCTGACATCCTGGGATTATAATTTAGAGCGTGGGAATGTTGCTGACATCAAGGGAATTATAATTTAGAGCGTGGGAATGTAGCTGACATCCTGGGATTATAATTTAGAGCGTGGGAATGTAGCTGATATCAAGGGAATTATAATTTATAGCGTGGGAATGTTGCTGATATCCTGAGATTATAATTTAGAGCGTGGGAATGTAGCTGACATCGAGGGAATTATAATTTAGAGCGTGGGAATGTTGCTGACATCTCGGGATTATAATTTAGAGCGTGATTATGTAGCTAACATCGAGGGAATTATAATTTAGAGCGTGAAAATGTTGCTGACATCTCGGGATTATAATTTAGAGCGTGGGAATGTAGCTGACATCCTGGGATTATAATTTAGAGCGTGGGAATGTAGCTGACATCCTGGGATTATAATTTAGAGCGTGGGAATGTAGCTGATATCAAGGGAATTATAATTTATAGCGTGGGAATGTTGCTGATATCCTGAGATTATAATTTAGAGCGTGGGAATGTTGCTGACATCCTGGGATTATAATTTATCGAGGGAATTATAATTTAGAGCGTGGGAATGTAGCTGATATCAAGGGAATTATAATTTATAGCGTGGGAATGTTGCTGATATCCTGAGATTATAATTTAGAGCGTGGGAATGTAGCTGACATCCTGGGATTATAATTTAGAGCGTGGGAATGTTGCTGACATCGAGGGAATTATAATTTAGAGCGTGGGAATGTAGCTGACATCGAGGGAATTATAATGTAGAGCTTGGTAATGTTGCTGACATCGAGGGAATTATAATTTAGAGCGTGGGAATGTTGCTGATATCTGGGATTATAATTTAAAGCGTGGGAATGTAGCTGACATCGAGAGAATTATAATTTAGAGCGTGGGAATGTAGCTGACATCCTGGGATTATAATTTAGAGCGTGGGAATGTAGCTGATATCGAGGGAATTATAATTTAGAGCGTGGGAATGTAGCTGACATCGAGGGAATTATAATGTAGAGCGTGGGAATGTTGCTGACATCGAGGGAATTATAATTTAGAGCGTGGGAATGTAGCTGACATCGAGGGAATTATAATTTAGAGCGTGGGAATGTAGCTGACATCCTGGGATTATAATTTAGAGCGTGGGAATGTAGCTGACATCGAGGGAATTATAATTTAGAGCGTGGGAATGTAGCTGACATCGAGGGAATTATAATGTAGAGCGTGGGAATGTTGCTGACATCGAAGGAATTATAATTTAGAGCGTGGGAATGTAGCTGACATCGAGGGAATTATAATTTAGAGCGTGGGAATGTAGCTGACATCCTGGGATTATAATTTAGAGCGTGGGAATGTAGCTGACATCCTGGGATTATAATTTAGAGCGTGGGAAAGCTGCTGACATCGAGGGAATTATAATTTAGAGCGTGGGAATGTAGCTGACATCGAGGGAATTATAATGTAGAGCGTGGGAATGTTGCTGACATCGAGGGAATTATAATTTAGAGCGTGGGAATGTAGCTGACATCCTGGGATTATAATTTAGAGCGTGGGAATGTAGCTGATATCGAGGGAATTATAATTTAGAGCGTGGGAATGTTGCTGACATCTCGGGATTATAATTTAGAGCGTGGGAATGTTGCTGACATCGAGGGAATTATAATTTAGAGCGTGGGAATGTAGCTGACATCCTGGGATTATAATTTAGAGCGTGGGAATGTTGCTGACATCCTGAGATTATAATTTAGAGCGTGGGAATGTTGCTGACATCCTGGGATTATAATTTAGAGCGTGAATTTGGCTGACATCAAGGGAATTATAATTTAGAACGTGGGAATGTTGCTGACATCCTGGGACTATAATTTAAAGCGTGGGAATGTTGCTGACATCAAGGGAATATAATTTAGAGCGTGGGAATGTAGCTGACATCGAGGGAATTATAATTTAGAGCGTGGGAATGTAGCTGACATCCTGGGATTATAATTTAGAGCGTGGGAATGTTGCTGACATCGAGGGAATTATAATTTAGAGCGTGATAATGTAGCTGACATCGGGGGAATTATAATGTAGAGCGTGGGAATGTTGCTGACATCGAGGGAATTATAATTTAGAGCGTGGGAATGTAGCTGACATCGAGGGAATTATAATGTAGAGCGTGGGAATGTTGCTGACATCCTGGGATTATAATTTAGAGCGTGCGAATGTAACTGACATCCTGGGATTATAATTTAGAGCGTGGGAATGTAGCTGACATCGAGGGAATTATAATGTAGAGCGTGAGAATGTTGCTGACATCGAAGGAATTATAATTTAGAGCGTGGGAATGTAGCTGACATCCTGGGATTATAATTTAGAGCGTGGGAATGTAGCTGACATCGAGGGATTATAATTTAGAGCGTGGGAATGTTGCTGACATCCTGAGATTATAATATAGAGCGTGGGAATGTTGCTGACATCCTGGGATTATAATTAAGAGCGTGGGAATGTTGCTGACATCGAGGGAATTATAATTTAGACGTGGGAATGTTGCTGACATCGAGGGAATTATAATTTAGAGCGTGGGAATGTAGCTGACATCGAGGGAATTATAATTTAGAGCGTGGGAATGTTGCTGACATCAAGGGAATTATAATTTAAAGCGTAGGAATGTTGTTGACATCGAGGGAATTATAATTTAGAGCGTGGGAATGTAGCTGACATCGAGGGAATTATAATTTAGAACGTGGGAATATTGCTGACATCCTGGGATTATAATTTAGAGCGTGGGAATGTAACTGACATCCTGGGATTATAATTTAGACGTGGGAATGTTGCTGACATCCTGGGATTATAATTTAGAACGTGGGAATGTTGCTGACATCGAGGAAATTATA